>CAJHZI010000065.1:0-82756 GCA_905160935.1 Enchytraeus crypticus
TGAGTTTGAAGAACTAGTTATCTACAACATAAATCAAACAGTTCATGTACATTCAGTCATTAATAGTGTATTGGTCCACTAATTTGTCATCTTCAGTATTTAACTTTCTTTTTTCTTATCCTTCGACAGATTACTTGATTGATTATTATTTTACTTTGTTTATAACTGACTGATTGATTCATCGATTTAATTTAATCAATTAATCAATCAATAAGGATTTAACGTCCGGTTCCTCGCCATAAAGCAATGTCAGGGACGTTGATTACCGTTGTATCAATTGATAACTACGATTAATTGATTTGATATTAATTGATAATTAATTGATTTAATATTGATTGATGACTACGATTAATTGATTGATATTGACTGATTTCTGTTATGATGTGACAGCCGTATGCAAGACTGGGTGTCACAGTGTGCATGGATATTGCGACAGACCCGGAGAGTGCAGGTGAGGATTGTACTAGTACAAATAATGCCGGTTTAACGTCCGTTTCCTTCCAGCTATGATATCAGTGTCAGCTTTTTTAAACGGAGAAATATTTGTAATATTTAGTATGTCAAAGAAATAAGTAAGTAACAAGTAACATCACTAGTAATGTCAGCCGCCTCTTCCATAATTTTCTATTTGTGTGCAAAGCAAATTCTTATAAATTGACGTCTTATGGTAGGCAGCAACAATCTCATTTAATTCAGACCGCTACATACAAAACTAATTGCTGAGAATCAATAGGTCGTCGGTTCGTTCCCAGCCGGACCGTCTTTGATAGCGTCTTTTATGATACGTAGACAGACAGACAGGTACATGTGATACACAGACAGACAGAGAGACAGACAGACAGACAGACGGGTACGCGTTATACACAGACAGACAGATACTTGTATTACAAGGACAGACATATATTTTAATAAATAGACGTTAAACTTTGCTTTATACATTTACATTTATATCCTCTTCTTTCTTTCCATATCCACGTACAAATTTCTTTATCAAATCATCTAACATCCCTGATAAGACGTTACGCTACGCACGTGTTTGCAGGAGATCCTTTTATATTATTTTTTATCTGGATTTTGGAATGTGCACCGTTTTGGACCTTCGTTTTTGCTCGCCGGCTTGATTTTGTCTCAATAGTGCTCGATGTTGTCATTGATAACTGTAGCACTCTAATTATTGTTATTATTATTATTATTATTATTATTATTATTATTATGATATTTCAGGTGTTCACCGGGTTGGCAGGGGGAGGTGTGTGACCAGTGTGTGCCCTACCCAGGCTGTCGCCACGGGTCGTGTCAGGGGCAGCCGTGGCGGTGCGTGTGTCATCTCAACTGGGGCGGGGTTCTGTGTGATAAAGGTTCTTCGTCACTGATTTATTGTTATATGATATCCATTCGACGTCCCCGACATCATCGTTGGATGAGGAAACGGACGTTAAACCTTTATTATTATTTAACTGGGGCGGGGTTCTGTGCGATAAAGGTTCGTCTTTACTGATTTGTTGTTATATGATATACAGTCGACGTCTCTGACATCGTCCTTGGATGAGGAAACGGACGTTAAATTGTTATTATTATTATTATTATTGTCATGATTATTATTATTATTATTATTTGCGATTTTTTATTAATTTAGTGAGTCTTTGTAAAGTTGGACGTAAAAAGCTTCTCTGGTTGATAGAGATTAATTTATTGTGATTTATGACAAGAGCTATAGTATTTTTGTAGGTACTGTAGCCTAAATACAGTAATTTTTTATGGGTATATTTTTAAGTACAAGGTTTACATTTGATAAAGATGCAAGTTTAATTATTACGGGATCTTTGTTGTTCTTTGCTTTATTTTGTCTTTTCTAATCATGAATGTGAAAGTACTGAAAAATTTCAAAGCTCCATATATCAAAATAATTATGGGCCTTCGTAAAATTAGACAGGAATGTCAAAAACTAAAATCTGACGATTAGTTAGGTTAGCTTTAAATCAATAGCTGTTCTGCAGAGTGGATTTCTATTAAAGTGAATTGATTTCATCTAGACGTCTAATATTTAACATTATTATATTTTATTATTTTATATTTATTACTATTTAACAATTATATTTTTTAATTATTAGTTAACATTATTATATTTTATTATCATTTATTATTTCTGAAAAACTCTACGCTATAGTATTAAGCAAGCAATGAAATATTTCTAAAAATGAATGTCGACGCTGAAACGTGTATGTAGAATTAATCACAATTGGTTAACTCTCTTTTACTTCAGATTTGAATTATTGCGGGCGCCACACCCCGTGTAGAAATGAGGGGGTCTGCAGAAATAAAGCCCCCAACGATTACGAGTGTGAATGTGCTGGTGGCTTCACGGGGAGAAACTGTGAAAATGGTAGGTTATATTTCACTAGTGTTCTTTCAGGCGTGAGGTCTAAGGCATAAGACATAAGGCATAGGGCATTATAAGATTACTTTCTCGCTCACTAAGGAGTCTCAATCGACTTAATAACTATTTCAAAAACCTCAGATTTTTTAAAAATATGTCTATCCAAAATTATGCTCCCAGGCCTCAATACTGTTTGTTTTCAACCTTCAGATATTATCATTATTAATAGATTGTAGTGTGTTTAACGTCAAGGTTCAGAAGCACAAGGCTTCTCTTCAAGACGACTCGACACACTCGAGCTACCGTCACAAAAAGTAACAGTAAGTTCCTTGAGAAGTGGTATTCTATCATTATTAATGATGGCAGCAGTCAGATTTTATGAATTCAAATTACAAATAATAAAGGTATTTAATGTGAAAAATATTTGAAGAAATTCTGTGTCGATTAAACATTAACACTGATACTGACAACAAATATATGAGCCTATTCATGTATATTAAGTTGTTTAAATATTAAAGTGTCATTTTAATGTTGACTAATTGGCGAAATACTGTGTTGATTAGAAAAGTGCGAAATAAATATACATATGGGACAGTGTGTCTGCCATATCGATAAAGGCAACTGGCTTTTTTCAGTACTAATATGCTGCTATTTCGCAATATTAATATTCTCCATATTTCATGCAACCTAAACGATATTTCACAGTTATCGTAGCGTGCGCCCATCATCCATGCTTGAATGGTGGAACATGTTTGGAACAGAAAGGTCAATATCTATGTCACTGCTTAACTGGCTGGACTGGAACTATCTGTGATATCAGTACGTATTAAATGAATGAATGAATGAATGATTGATTGATTGATTGATTGATTGATTGATTGATTGAACGGATGAATGAATGAATGAACGAAAAACGAACGAACGAACGAGCGAATGAATGAAACGAGCGAACGAATGAATGAGCAAACGAACTTAATTTGTAATTTTGCGAATTTAGTTTATCTGCCTCAGCCAGTGACGATGTCGGTAAGATATCGAATGCGGATCAGTATGTGCGGGGTTCAAATCCTGAGCTCTCCTGTCACTGACATAACGTCACTGACATCGCTATCGAGTGAGGAAATTGATGTTAACATTAGCTTTTTATATTTTACCCATTTCTCCATGATCATTTTTCCAATGCATCTAATTTTCAGATGTCCTCTTTCCTTGACAGTCAGGTTTCACTTCTTATTTGAAGTGAAACAAAGTTTAAAAAGAATCATTTCTCAAGTTTCATTAATACCTGCTATAATTATTTCCTTTTCCGCAGTTCTAATTAGTCTATGCAATTCAGTAATTTCAATCTTACAGTTTTAATAGGATATTATATTGAGGCAAATCACCTCTTGCCATCGTAATACTAAAATAGTTTCTACTTATTTGTCCACCAGATTGACTAACATCAGATATAAGAAGCACTTATATTTCATTCGCGAGATGTCACTGAATTTTTAAAATATCGTATTATGTGTTATTCGCCAGATGTCGACGAGTGTTCGTCTAACCCCTGTCAGCACGGGGGTACGTGCGTGGACGAGGTGGCGGGGTACCGATGTGTCTGTAGCCCGGAGTGGAAGGGCTCCCACTGTCAACTGGACGCTGACGAGTGTCAGGGGAGTCCGTGCTTCAACGCCGTGTCCTGCAGGAACCTGGTGGGAGACTATGAGTGCCAGTGTCAACAGGGATGGACCGGGAAGAATTGTCATATCAGTAAGGGCTCTGTATATATCTGTCTGTCTGTCTATCTAGTTTATCTCTCTCTCTCTCTCTCTCTCTCTCTCTCTCTTAGTGCACTGTCTACTGGCAGGTCCATGGCATATAACGCCTCAACTCTTCTCTGTCTTACACTTTCATATCCACATACGAGTGGATATTTAAATAATCTATAGTATTCCTTTTCTCTCTCTCTCTCTCTTAGTACACTGCCTGCTGGCAGGTCCATGGTTTATAACGCTTCCACTTATCTCTATCTTCCGTTTTCCTCTTTATGTCCACATATGAGTGGGTCTTTAAATCATCAAACATACCTAATCTCGGCCTGTCCCTGCCTCTTTTTCCTTCCATTCTACCTTCTATGACCTCTTTTAATAGACCTTCCCCCTTAGAGTAAGACAACCGTATCCACCAAATAACCTAATCTAATGCAAAAAATCAGAGTGTTACTGTCGTCTATCACAATATCAATCCCTATAAACCAAACAACCCAAATAGCAGAAATCTAAAGTATAAATCAGTACGGAACGTATTTTGACGAGGCTTATTACGTCTCACGTACCTCATGTGCTGTTTAATAGGCGAAAGGGACGTTAAATTCTTGTCTGCTTATGGTTATGTTTGTAATATTTTATCAACAGACATAAACGACTGCATGGATCAATGTCTGAACGGCGCCACTTGCATTGTAAGTCTACCTGATGGTCTCTTGATTTGCCTAAAGCTGCTCGAGCTACCGTCTAAATTTAGAATTTTTGTTAACATGATTATAGTAGAAGGATGTTTAAAATAAAAATAAGCCTATATATAAGTGCAACCTAAAAAGTCACTTCCTCTCTTTTTACGTGGATTATAGTATGTTTAACGTAAAGGTCAGAAGCAGAGGGCTTCTCAAGACGATTCGATACACTCGAGCTACCGTCACACTTGAGCTACAGTTTAATCAATGACGAATTTTAAATAGTATTTTAACGATAAAAGCGATATTTCCAAACATACTTTTTTGTAATTATTTGCATTGAATTAGATTTTAGAAACAATAAATTTGGTCTTAAACTCGCGTACATATTAACATGGACACGAAGTCTTGGCTTCCATTTGAAGCTGAACCTTGTAACCTAATATCATCCGGGACTATGAAACGGGGGTTAAACCCTTTCTATTAATTATTCAACATTCGAGAGGCTAAATTCAAGTTCATTAGAGGTTAAGGATTAAGCAGTGTAAGCGTTATATACCTTGGACCAGCTAGTAGGCCGTGCTCTAAGAGAGAGAGAAAGATATATATATATATATATATATATATATATATATATATATATATATATATATATATATATATAAAGTTTAACTGCCAGTTTAATGTTAACTTCCTCTCTCGAAAGATTGCCAGTGAATGGAAATGTCCTGAATTTTAACCCTGCACTCTCTGACCCACAGCCGGACAACTTACCAACAAGCCACGGCTCATTTCAATTGTTGAGGTGTTTGACTGTTTGAAGGACTTGGTGGGAGGATTCTACTGCGCTTGTGCTCCTGGGTTCGAAGGTGAGCTCTGTTCCAGGAACTTGGACGAGTGTGCCTCCAGACCTTGTCAGCATGGAGGTACCTGCACTGACCTCGTCAACTCTTACTCCTGTTCCTGTCCGCCAGGCTATGCTGGGAGCAACTGTCAGGTAAATCGAGTTGCTGTTAGGTGGTAAAATAAATGAATCAATTAATTATGATGTCACTGTCATCGCTTTCGAATAAGGAAACTGACGGTATACGAATAGACTATCTTCCATTCGTTTAAGTTTTTGTAGCAATTTCTGGAGCCTAGGCGCTCACCAACCGAATGCCCTTTCTGACCTTGGTTTGGATCTAGTTTATTTAGATATTACTGTACGTAATTATTAATACCATGTAATAATATATACAATATTATAATACCAATAAAGAAATTGACCTACCATTCTATGACAATATTATACCTGCAGTACACGTCTCAGTGGCGACGTAAGTAAAATACTTGACCGCGGATCAGTACGTGCGGGGTTCAAATTCTGGGCTCTCCTGTCACTCACATCGCTTTCGAGTGAGGAAACTGACGTTAACATTATCGTTTTTAAACAATTAGACAACGCATAACTATTAACATAAAGTAATAATCTGATAACATTGCGCAGTACGACACAGATCTCTGCTCGCCTAACCCATGTCGTAACGGCGCCACGTGTTTCAACCTGCCTCAGGATTACTACTGCTCCTGTACTGACGAGTACGACGGGAGGAATTGTGACAAGAGGAAAGAGTACTGCAAGACCACGCCTTGTCAGGGTATGAGTCCAGTCAGGCAGTCAGTGTTAGTCAGGCAGTCAGTCAGTCAGGCAGTCAGTCAGTCAGTTGGTCATTCATTCAGTCAGTCAGTCAGTTGGTCATTCAGTCATTCAGTCAGTTGGTCAGTCAGTCAGTCATGAGTCCAGTCAGTCAGTGTCAGTCGGTCGGTCAGTCAATCAGTCAGTCAGTGTCAGTCAGTCAGTCAGTCAGTCATAGAGTCAGTGAGTTAGTAATTCAGTCAGTCAGTCAGTCAGATATTAGTTCAGTTTAGTCAGTCAGTCAATTAGTCAATCATGCAAGCTATCAATTAATAATTCATTAAAATTCTAAATCACAAACTCAATTAATCACAGATTCAAAAGACGAATAAACAAAGAAACTGCTCCAGGGGCGTTATGTTATGTTTTGTAAATTCTGACGTTAACTTAACTGCGATTAATTCTGTAATTGATTATGTTAACTGTGTTACCAAAAATGCGGGTAACTGACTTACTTTTATTTGATTATCTATTGCTTTATTTCAGGCGTAATAACCCATACATGAATCTTGCACATACAACAATGCAACAAAAAACAGAAAAGCAAATAGGCTGTACATAAATTGAGCTATAAGACAGTTACTTATAGAATAACCAGTAACTTACTGTTACATTAATCTTGAGACGGTAGCTCGATTGTATCGAATCGTTTTGAAGAGAAGCCTTGTGCTTCAGAACAATGACATTAAGCACGTAACAAGCCACCTTAGATCAGATTCCCTTGTCAAGTCAAGCAGTAACTTACTGTTACATTAATCTTTGTGACGGTAGCTCCAGTGTGTCAAGTCGTCTTGAAGAGAAACCTTGTGCTTCTGAACCTTGATGTTAGACACGCTACAACCTATCTTTGTCAATTCTGAACAGTGATAGACAGCTGCGCTATATCCCTGCCCTACAACACCTCCAGTGGTGGTGAGGTGGTCAGGATTCAGTCCAACGTCTGCGGTAGACGAGGTGCCTGCCTCAGTCTCAATGACGGAAGGTTCCAGTGCAAGTGTGATCCAGGATTTACAGGAACTTATTGTCACGAGAGTTAGTCGATCATTTCATTCTCTATAATGTAATAATTATTGTTATTAAATCAGGGGACAAAAACACCCTTTTTTCTTGATTCTTGTCGTATTAATATTACGACAAATGTTCAACTACGATGATGGGATGAATGGATATAAATAGGGTATTATATAATATATAATGAATTAGGATAGAGATGAATGTTTCGGTGGCTCGGTGTGTAAGCGCGTTAGATAACGGCATGAAGTGTAAAATGAATTTTTCCTACGGTCCTGGGATTAATTCCAATTAATTAAACCGACATTTAAAAGATTGGGATGAGTGCCCTCAGGCTTCAGTATAACAGAAGTTTTCAAAATTAACGAATCACTGATTAAATAGTCTTGAAGGTCACATGTATGACCTCGCGAATTAGGTCTATATTTACTGTCAGTAATAATATTTTATTTTATATTATGTCTAGTTTATACATGACATTGACATAGCTATAATATCTATGTAAATGGTGCACGCCCTTTGCTTTCTACTGGCTAACCAATTCCCTATCCACTTTAAAAGTTTGCCCGTTATTCCATGTGCTTCCAACTTACTAAGTATTCTTTTATGTGGAACTTTATCAAACGCTTTAGCAAAGTCTAGACATAGCCTAAGATATCAATGCTATTTTTCTTATCTACTTCCTTTGGAATATATTCTAAAAAATCTAGCAAATTAGTTAAACAAGAACGCCCACTAATTTTAATTTAATATTGGTGCTTCAAATTTCAGATAGTATAATTACATCATATTTATAATCAAATACCGTCAAAAAGTCGAAAAGTTTAAGGAAATTACAATTAAGACTATGAATGTTAATATGAATAACAGATATCAAAAACTATTGATATTCAGGGCTGCCTTCTGAAAGGACATTGTATCGCTGATGATTTTATATTACTCTCCTTTTTTCACTGAAATACGCTCGCAAAAAATGTGCATCGGCCGGGAATCGAACCCGGGCCGCCCGCGTGGCAGGCGAGCATTCTACCACTGAACCACCGATGCTTATGTTGATGAGCAGATATAAACGACTGTAGAGTCACGTCGTGCTTGAACCAGGGCACGTGTGTGGACGGTATATCGAGTTATCAGTGCATTTGTTCTGATGGTTGGGAGGGATCGCATTGCGAAATAGGTTCTCTTATCTTTATCAAGCTATAAAGCATTAATATACCAAACTCATTAGAAAACAATGTTTTTAAAACTTAAACTTTATAGCTGTTCACTTTGCTTTTTAGAATTATATCAGTATAATAAGTAAAGGTATTTGTTAACGTCAGTTTCCTCACTCGAAAGCGATGTCAGTGACGGGCGAGCCCAGGATTTGAACCCCGCACAAACTGATCCGCAATCAAATATCTTACCGACATCGCCACTGGCTCTAGCCATAATCAGCAAGATATATGCCTAAAGGTGAATAGTTTTATTATTCAGACAAATTTGTCAGGCATGATTTAAATTCCATGCGTTCCGGAATTTAATTTTAATTTTAATTATTACATTTTTTTAATTTTTAATTTTGAAATTTGAATAATAATAATAATAATAATAATAATAATTATAATTATAATTATAATTATAATTATAATTATAATTATAATTATAATAACAATTAGAGTGCTACAGTCATCAATGACAACATCGAGCACTAGTGAGACAAAATCAAGCCGGCGAGCAAAAAACGTCCAAAACCGGTGCAAATTCCAAAATCGAGAAAATAAGTCCAAAGTGAACTTAATTTTAAATCAATTAATTGTCTTAGCGTAAAGGTGAATGAGAAAATAGCCTAAAGTGATTATTGCTAACCTTATCTCAATGCTTGATGTTATCATGACTGACGGTAGCACTGTAATTACTTGCAGACCACGATGATTGTTCGCCCAACCCCTGTAGGAACGGAGGCAGCTGCATAGATCACGTCGACGATTTTTCGTGTGTTTGCGCTGAGGGCTGGAAGGGCAAAACCTGCACCCTGCGTTAGTACCGTTTCTTGCACTGAACTTATTTAATAACAATGATTAATTAATTTTGATTAATTTTAATAATTTGACTAAGAAAATACCTTTGTTTTTAAACAGATCAGTGTTAGATCATTACTTAGATTAGTGTACAAGTGTTATATTAGATACTTAGTTAAAGTGTTGCTAGGTGACGGTAACTGTGACAGCCTGGTGATTTAATGTGTTGCTAGGTGACGGTTGCTATGACAGCATAATGTTTTAATGTGCTGCTAGGTGACGGTAACTGTGACAGCCTGACGTGTATGAACGGGGGTAGGTGTGAGGACCTGGGCTCAACTTTCTCCTGTCAGTGCTCTGAGGAGTGGATGGGCAGAACCTGTCATATACGTGAGTACATAAATCAATCAATCAATGAGTCAATCAATCGATTTATCAACCTGTCCATCAATCAGTCTATCTATCGTTCAATCAATCAGTCGATCTATCGATTAATCAATCTGGCAATCATTTAGTCGAACTATCGATCAATCAATCTGCCCATCAATAAGTCGGACTATCGATTAATCAATCAGTCCATCAATCAGTTGATCAATCCATCAATCAATCAGTCCATCAATCAGTGGAACTATCGATCAATCAATCAGTCCATCAATCAGTGGATCTATCGATCAATCAATCAGTCCATCAATCAGTGGAACTACCGATCAATCAATCAGTCCATCAATCAGTGGAACTACCGATCAATCAATCAGTCCATCAATCAGTGAAACTATCGATCAATCATTCTGTCCATTGTCGATTTACTAACTGATTCACTGACTGACTGATTGGCTAACTGACTCACTGGCTGTCTGATTTACAGACTCACTGACTTATCGACTGACTGTTAATGAACTATTGACTGAACGATTGATTAATTGATTTACTGATCGATTGATTGATCTGTTACAGCTAGGAGGCGGAGTTGTGATTCGAACCCTTGTAACAACGGAGCGACATGTGTTAACAGCGCCGACACGTACACATGTTTGTGTAGGGAGGGATTTGAGGGGAGAGCGTGTGAGAGAAACGTCAATGACTGTAACCCACATCCCTGGTATCTACTCTTTCATTACTCTCTCTCTCTCTCTCTCTCTCTCTCTCTCAATATGTCTCTCTCTCCTCTGTCTCTAACTCTCTGTCTCTCTCTCTCTCTCTCACTCACTCCCTCAATCCTTCAATCCATCACTGATTGATTGAGTGATGGATTGATTGATTAATTGATTGACTGATTGACTGATTGATTGATTAATTGATTAATTGATTAATTGATTGATTGATTGATTGATGGACAGTTATAACGGAGGCACGTGTGTGGACGGTATCAACTGGTTCCTGTGTCAATGCTCAGAAGGGTTCGGTGGACCAGACTGTAGAATCAGTAAGACATACAGTGTTACCATATGTTAACTGTGCAGTGTTACCTTTAGTTAACTCTACAGTGTTACCATTAGCTAACTGTGTCAGTGTTACCATTAAATAACCCTACAGTGTTACCATTAGCTATCTGCGTCAGGACTCAGAGTGGTTCGGTGGACCTGACTGTCGCAACAGAAAGACTATTATCTCTCTTGAGAATTATCTCTCTCCTTCCCCTCTCACTCTCTCACTATCTCTCTCTCTCTCTCTCTCTCTCTCTCTCTCTCTCTCTCTCTCTCTTTCTACCTCTCTCTCTCTCTCTCTTTCTTCAAAGTTTGTGTGTTTAAATCTAAACTTTAAGCTGCCGGGCAATTAAATATAAAACCAAATAGAATCCAGTGAGATGAAAGATTATTCTTAAATATCTGCATTGTATGTAAAATATGTATAAATAGCAAAAAAATAGTTTAAAAGAACTTTATACACACCGGTCTATCAAATGACTTGCGGATGTCGCTTATGCCCAATGAGTTTATAAGTGTAGTCTCAAAATCTAATGTAAAACTTAACTAGACGAAGAGTTAGCACAGCAGTAATATTAATTAGGTAGGTAAGTAGGTTGTAGTGCGTTTAACGTCAAGGTTCAGAAGCACAAGGCTTCTCTTCAAGACGACTCGACACACTCGAGCTATCGTCACAAAGATTAATGCAACAGTAAATTACTGCTTGATTTGACAAGGGAAACGTAATTATTCGTGAACATGTTCAATGGAATGCATAACGTTATTAATTAATGATAGTGCTATGCTTGTATGCCAACTTGCTTTTATATATAAGTATGAGTTTATTTTTTAAATAAAAAAGCAATTTGCAATTGCAAGACATATCATCCATCTATCGTTCTCATTCCACTGCGAAAATACGCCGTATTTAAGTTTTTCTGAAATCTTCTATGTGATATCGGCTGATCTGCACTCAGATCTCCCTCCCGTCTCGCTCTTCACCAACTCCGATATCATAGAAAATTGCTCCCCACCAATCAGCTGACTGCTGCGCTCCCGCCTCATTCCAGCAGCATGAGGCTGCTGTTGATGTAGCAGTGGCAGACCAAACAGCTGCTGATCAGATCTCGTGGGAGCAGACTGAGCTCTACCAAGAGGCTGTATCAGAGCATTGATCTCCAGACTGAACGGATGGTTGACGTAGAACGGAGAGAGCAGGTCAGCCGTGGGTTGAACGTAACCATCTTGCGGCGGCTGAGAGGTGTCAGTGTCAGGACGCAGAAGAACCTGAGGGGTCAACCCAGCCGGTGAGCTGATCGGGTTCTGCGGCTGGTGTCCCCTGAACTTGGGGCACCTCACTGGGGAGTCAACACTCGCAGTGGCCAGGCTCGAGAGCTGAGGCCCTGCCCCTCGCAGAGGTTTGTGGGTCGAGGAGTGTGTTGGAGGCAGGGAGCCAGATGATCCTGGTGAGCTCACAGAAAACCCGATATGCTGTCGATCAAAGCTCTGATGTTGTTGTTGCTTCTGGAGATTGAAATGAAGCACCCGCTTAATCTGAGGCCTCCACGACTGCATCTTCTTCTTCTGTTTCATATGAAGTGTCTGACGGCCGTGATGTGATGGAAGTGCAATGTGATGGAAGTTCTGCACTGAGGCAAAACTACAGTTCAATACTGGCGAAACACTACCACTACACAGAACTCTCGAGGTCAGCATCAGCAAATCCACGTCGTAGCTGACTTCGTAAGCGATAGCTGAAGGTTTGTACAGCGACATATTCCCTATTGATGATGTAGAACATCGAGGTAATGCAATGTCATCGATGTTGAGGGGCTCAAAGAGTTTAGGGACTTCAGGCGACAACACGCGACGTTTGAAATTTGTTTGTGATTTGCCACCCAAGACACAAATTTCAGCAGAACGCGGACATATAGCCGTACCTATAAGTACTTCTACTTTCTTCTTCTTCAGCCCCGCCACCCAACTCACTCCATTAGCAATCTGATGATTGTGGGAAGCAGAACAATGCAAAGGTTTACCGGGTGTGTCGAGAGTAGAGCCGGTGAACCCGTACAGATCCTTGACATATGAGATCCCAGGGATGTAGGATAGATTTATGAGAGGACTGATGGCCACCGAGTTACGATACTCAAGAAGAAAACTGTGAACATACATAAGGATCTTACTTGATTCAGACGATTTTATTGCTGAAAATGATGATTTTTCAGCCGATGAGTTCTCTAGGATCTTTCCCTCAGGCCCTTCATTAGTCTTAGGGTCTGTGACTATGAAGTTCATTGCCTTTGTAGGTTTCTGTTTTCTCATGTCATGAGTCTCGTAAATCCTATTAACATTAGATTCTGGATGTGGTTTACGCTTCCTTAGTTGTCGACTGGACGAATTGTCCATTTCTCCACACATTGCTTTAGCTTCAACGATGGTCAGGTCAAGAACAGATCTGCGAGATCCTCGTCTGCTTCTCTTTGTAACAGTAGCAGCTGAGTTAAAGCTGTCCGTGTTATATGCTACGACATCGTTTCTGTCTTTCTCATTCGAACCTACCACTTCTAAATCATATGATGACGCATCATTAGAGATCGAAGACAGCAGTGGATGTGCTCCATTGAAAGGTTCAGAAGTTTCAAGTGGCGCTGTCAAAGGATTAAACAAACAGGAGCTTGAAATGGAATCGAAATCTGAAGGCATGGTTCCGTCTGGTGCATCAGCTAGAATTATGGTCATAGCAGCTGTAGCAATCGAGACAGGTAAACCATGAGAGGTAGTAGGATTCACATTATCCTCAGAAGCAGGATCATCAGAATGAGAAAACGATCCTCTAAAACAGACAGCATTAAAGCGCTGAAGTGCCATTGAAATTCTTGGCCTCAAGAAAGAGGTTTCACGATTATCATCGGTAATATCTGAAATTTTTCTACCTAATATGTTGATAAACTCCGAGGCAGCTTCATTCGTTGGGCCAAATGTTTCAATTGCTATTGGCATGAAGTCGTAGACTGAAGGCAAATCCTTATATTTCTCGAGTTTCCTTCTGGCAGCCAGTTCGGCTGCTCCGCCAGCCGAAGATGAAGTTACGTGAAGGTAAGAATTGGCTAGGGTATCAGAGACTGTTACATCCCATGCTAAGCACTTACCCTTTTGCCACGGAATGAGAGTAAGGCCATCCGGGCGCTTTCCATCAGACCGAAAGAGACCCGGAGGCTCCTTGATAGAAGGAATGCTGGCTTTGGTAAGAGCACGCCAAACGATGTCGTTCAGATTGTGATGTCGACTAGCCCTACCTGCACTCCTCTTGCACGATAGACTGTGGATGCCTCTAGAGTCTACTATGGAACCACATGGACAAGTGTGCGGCTCACACAGCCGAGCACCAAGTCTGAAGCCAATAGCAACTCTAACGGACTCGTCGTCCAAATGAAGGCCGCAGGATGAGATAGGGAAGGCGTGTAACCAGTCACTGCTTCGTGGACTTGAAACAGCCAGGAGCCTTGCTCTATCAGATGCGTCAGATTGAAAGTTTAAAATCTGCTCAAAGCATTTTTCGATGGCTGCTGCGTCCCAGAATTTTTGCATTTTATCTTTATCTCCAGTTGGAGCTACAGCGTTATACCGTTCAGACCATAATGAAAGAGCAAGATCAAAGTTGACATCATGATAGGATGAGAAGTGACCTAGAATGGAATCCTGAAGTGGCCTGGTAGAAATGTATGAAGATATGAAAGCTGAGGGCGCAACATGCGATGTTTGTCTAATACCTAACCCACCTTTCTTAACTGGTAGAGTAGCCTGTGACCACTGAGTATCAGACAGGGCAATGTTAGACATCGTGGAAAGGCACTCTTTCAGTTTATTATCAAATGCTATTAATGCTGGGTGATTGAAACAAGGAGATGATCTCAGTGTGTACAACATTTTAGAAATACTAAGAGAATATCGAAGTATTGTCAAAGCGTCATGTCTGGAGATCAATGGCAAACGACTTGAGGCCAGTTCAAGATCCACAATTTTTGTCGAAAGTGATTTGTCCATGGCAATTCCGAATGATAGAGGAGCTCCGAGAAGTGAACTCTCATCCTGGGGTATCATTTTGAATGATTGTAGTATTGGATGGCGTATTGTTTGAGGGCAGGGAGAAACTATTTCACATTTATTCAGGTTCAATTCTAGGCCAAGAACTTTCCCATTCTCCATAATATTGCAAATATCGTGGCTTAATGAATCCTCACTTCCTCCAAGGGTCACATCGTCTAAGTATGCAACTCTCAGAGGACAGATCAGAGATTTGAGCAGAGGATGAATAGTGAGGCTGAATAGAAGAGGTCCAAGAGGATCTCCCTGCTGAACACCAACCATAGACTCAATGATGTGATCGTTGTATTTGAGGTGTGACGTTGCACTGTATGATGAGTAGCAAAATTTGTATATCTCTGGGATATATTTGTAGACTTCTTGAAGCATCTGAAATCTATTTACATTGTTGAACGCATTCTTGAAGTCTAATTTAACTACACTGAATTTTTCCGGCAAGGACGTGAGAAAACGTCTGACTGCATGCACAGTTGCTTCGCAGCCCCCACTTACTCCAACACCCACCTGAATAGGCGAAAGGAATGATGCCACTTTAGATGAAACATGTGCATTTGCGCATTTAGCTGCGATACGCCTCCAGGTGTATCCAATGGCAATAGGACGAACTCCACCATCTTTCTTACCTATAGCTATTAGGCGTCCACCAAACAGAAGTTTCCTAATAGGGTCCGGGCACTCACCGTTCAGCAGAGTGTTGGTGAAGGAGGTAAGAGCTGGGAGAAGAATGGGTCCGGATACCCGATCATTTATTAAGTCTAGAATATGTTGTGGTCTGATACCATCTGGACCGGCAGAAGAACCTGCTGGAAAACTACGAACAGCATTTAAAATACCATTCTCAGAGGCTTGAAATGATTGAGTAGTGAAAGGATCAGGAGCAGGCGGAAGAACCTCTGAAAGAATTGGATGCTTATCCTTCAGGTTTTGCAAAGTGTCCGGATTGTCTGCGGCAGGAGCATCATCTGAGCATAGAAGTCTGACCGCAGCCCTCATGTTGCCGTCTTCTATTTTCGACCTGATTAGTGAATATAGCTTGTCAGAATTGCCAGGAGAACGATTAAACTTGTACTTAGGGAGAGCAGTCTCTTTACGACAGTCAAAGAGTTCAGATCTTTTCTTTATTGCATTAGACAGATTCATGCGTTTCCCTGCACGAGGAGGTGCAATTAGAACATCCTTTCCAAAGTTAAATAAGTGGCTCCAGTCATTTATATCCCGTGGACAATTAGAAATTTTATTAAGAATATTAGCCAAAGATTTAGCACAACTGGGTCTAGCAGCTTTAGGAATGTGTTTGATTGTGTTATATGGTAAAGTTGGGTGCAGCAACAAACTTGTAGCATTATGTAGAGGTGATGAAGGTTCCAGGATGGGCTCAGGCGGCGAAGCAGAAATGCGGGTAGAATGAGGATTTTTGTTAACGTCTTGAATGGGAAGCGACAGGATAGACTCTGGACGCGGAGGAAAATGGGACCCCGGGCAACGGTTTGACATTTTACCGTGCACGCGGATTGCTCCTGTCTCTTTGCAGATTTGATGTATAGAAAAGCACACACTGCAAGCTCCAGAAGTTCTGTGTTTGACTGCAGGTAATGAATCAGGAGAAACAGAACTACAGTCTTGAAAGCTTGATACCTTGTTGCGACGGACTGAAGCTGTTCCTTGTGAAAGACAATTGACGTTAGAAACAGGCTCGATGTATAACTTGGAATTAGCCTGTATGAGATATGGCTTGCTTGTATTCGTCTCATTATTCCTGGAGGTAGGCCACCTATACTCCAAGCAGTCTGGACACAGATATAAGTCACAGAGTGAGAACTTTACAGAACTGTCGTTACGTGCTTGAGGACATGGCTCAAATGGACGACCAGCACAATTAGGCATGATATCCAAATAATCTTACGAATGTTTCTACCTATAAATTTAAGGGTAGATTATAGCACAGTGATTATCCAGCATATAATAAGTAACCATCGCAAAATTTCTAAGTAGAACAACTCGATACTTGGCGCAGTCACTCAAAATAGTTAGAGTCACGAAATTTTATGAATATGGATATAATAGTTAATGTATATCCAAAGTGAACGTTATTTTTTGTAAATATAAACATTCGCCATTAACTTGACGTCAAAACCATTTAATAACCACTTAATAACACAATCTATAATTAAAATTAATGTTCAATGTGAACATTAATTTTAGTAGCTGCGATACAGCTTGTGTAATAAAATAGGACTTAAAAATCAGGTGTTTAAATGAATTGCGTTCATTAATTTTAATTATAGATTGTGTTATTAAGTAGTTTATTAATTGTTAATAATTAATTTTTAATTCCATAAATAAATATTAATATTATTATTAATTACTAATTTAATTATATATATTAATCTAATTATTAATTATTAATTATTATTATTAATTGTGTCATACAGACATGGACGAGTGCCTATCTCAACCCTGTGCCTATGGCGCCACCTGTCTGGACGGTGTGGCGGGATTTCGTTGTCTCTGTCCTCCAGGAAGAACTGGAAATCTCTGTCAGCTAGGTGGATATATCATAAATGTTACATTTAATCAAATCAATTTGAGTTTAGAAATGACCAAATTGTTCTTCTTATCATGTCCTCATACAGCATTAATCCAGCGTCTGACACAATCTCTAAAGTTTCCAGATTGTTGATCTTGGTGGATTGTTATCTAATAGCCATGCTGATTTATGATAACTTAATAAGTACCATATAAAAACGTTGTAATAATGATATAATAACATAATAGTAATGAAATAATAACATAATAATGATAACTTAATAAGTACCATAAGCCTACATGACGGCAGGGGCATATCTCTTCAACCCCCCTACCCTCGCCCTCTGAGCGGTGACTCTCACTACCTTAGAGGTCAAAACTGATATCTACAATTTTTCCTCGTCTCTCTTATTTTTAAGGATCCGTACCTTTTTAAATTTCTCCCTATTTTTCCAATGACGCAACTTGCATCATTGTTAACTTTGCATCATTTTGTATGGGTGCCTCTGCGTGACGGTCATTCGTTTTTAGTACTTTTAAATAATTTCTTTATTTATATATTTATTTATATATATATTACTTTATTTCTTTATATATATATATATATATACAAACTAAATTATGGTTAGTTCATAAGTTGTTGAAATTTTGAGTATGTTTTAATTTTTAAAATAAATGGAATCAATAACAAGTAAACTCTATGCGAAGCGATCTTTAAATTTTGTCTTTGTGTAAGAATTTTTGACTTTTAATGTAAACATTCACTTCTTCAATTTCCACGTTTGTTCTCCCTAAATACTTACAGTTTTAGGTGTATCTATTCTCAGCTGTCTCTATACAAGCAAGTAATTTCAGTAATAACAACGGACAAGTTCTACAATACAAATTGATTAAATCTTCTCGAATAGATATGCGCTATCTTTGAACTGATTTTCTGAATTTTGGAATTTCCACGGTCTTTGGACCTTATTTTTACTCGTCGGCGTGGATTTGTCTCAAAAGTGCTCGTTGTTGTCATAGATGTCAGCAAGACTCTTAATTGTTATGTGAGTAACTTATTAAGTTATTATGTTATGTTAGATTGAAATGCATAAAACACCGTTTTGATTGTTACGAATTAATCTATAATTGTCTCATTAAGAAATGACGTAGCATTAGTATTATGTCATAAGTATTTGTTAAATGTGGCGTAACTGAAGTCATAAACTGACTTAAAACTGCTCTTATTAATAATTTCAACGTTAAATTCCTACTGATTGATTGATTGATTTTATATAACTTCCTGCAGTGTCTGGAAGCAGCTGGAGGAAGTCATGTTTTGAAGATGGAAGGATCCATGGAGACTCGGACACCTGGAGAAGGGATTGCAACCACTGCCGATGTAGTGATGGTGAAATCTCGTGCACTAAGGTCAGTGGTTACTATTGACTTACCTAAAGTGGCCATACACTATCAATTATATCTGAACAGATATCTGTTCAGATATATATGACGGAGCCCACACACGGTCAAGTTTTACTGACAGATATCTGAACAGATATCTGAACAGATATCTGAACAGATAAGTGTAATACTGATCGTGAATGGCCACTGTTATTGCTCTATCACTTGGTTTGACGTGTCTCTTTAACCTCGTTCCAAAGTTGGTTGTAGCTTTTAACGGAATATAATGAATTGGCAGTCCTGTTGAAAATTAGTCAAATGACCTGTACGAATAATAGTATTAACGAAATATTTTGAACGAATAAGATTACAAAATAACGCAATATATTTCTATTAAAGACAAAATCTTAAATTTTAAATGTCTAATATGGTGTAGTTCAATGTATTTTAATTTGTTTATATAACTTAAGAAAATATAATTTATTGTTATTTATTTTTACATTTTATATATTTATATGTTTAACTATAGATTCACTCTCTCACTCATTCACTCACTCACACATTCACTCACTCATTCACTCACTCACTCAATCACTTAATCACTCACTCAATCATTAATTCACTCAATCACTCTCTTATTCACTCACTCATTCACTCACTCTCTTATTCACTCTCCTATTCACTCACTCACTGTCTTATTCACTCTCTTATTCACTCTCTCATTCATTCACTCACTCACTCACTCTCTTATTCACACTCTTATTCACTCACTCACTCATTCTCTTATTCACTCTCATATTCATTCACTCACTCATTCACTCACTCAACCATTAACAGACTCACTCACTCTCTTAATCACTCACTCACGCATTCACTCACTCACTCACTCTCTCACTCATTCACTCTCTTATTCACTCACTCACTCATTCACTCACTCACACACTCACTCACGCACTCACTCAATTCCTCACTCACATACATACACTCACTCACACTCACTCTCTCACACACTCACTCGCTCACTCACTCACTCACTCACTCAATCACTCATTCACTCACTCACACACTCACTCACTCACTCACTCACTACTCATATTTACAGCTCTACTGTGGACCACGGCTCTGCCACACTTCTCCCCACAACATCAGCTCTGACCCCTGTGACCCCGGTCAGTCCTGCCTGACCTCTGACCTCGCCTGCTTCACACCACCCTGCTCGACCACGGGTCTCTGCCCCTCCACAGCCCTAGTGCCCCCCTCCACCTCCTGCCTGCCCGGTGGCGCCCTCACCAGCCCTGACTGCTCCACTCTCACCCTCGTGCTCGATACAGCTAGAGTACCCGTGGTGAGTAATAGTAGTAATAGTAATAATAATAATGACCTGACTGCGTCACACTCACCCTCGTGCTCGATACAGCTAGAGTACCCGTAGTGAGTAATAGTAGTAGTAATAATAATAATAATAATGACCTGACTGCGCCACACTCACCATACTGCTCGATACAGCTAGAGTACCCGTACCCGTGGTGAGGGCTTGCTAATACTTAGATGTTGTCATGGATTTTGATAATTTATTGATCGGTGATGGCTAGAACGAAAGATTTTTTAATGGATTAGGTACTAAAGGTAGTTTAGTTATTTATTTGCTGATATAATGATGTCTTCCCGCGCTGTTCTCGGGTGTGGTTGGACCACTGCAGAATTGGGAAACGGCAAACGATCTGCTGCATGTACGTAAGAGGCGACTAAAGCAGGAGCTGAGGATGGCAAGAGGGGACCCACGTCACCATGAAATATTTTCCTCCAGGATTAAATGCTAATTAATCCATCTAACTGAGGAAGGCAACGGGAAACCACCTCATAAGCCATACTTTTCCCTAGCTATAGGCTACATAAGGGTATGGATAGGGCATAGACTTTGTGAAGGGATTAACTTGTTGATCTAAGGAGTGCTTTAATTTAGCATCACCGTCTTGTTGCCTAGGTTCAATCCCAGTTTAGCCGGGGTCGGGATTAGAAATGTTTTATTTTGTTATTATATTAATTTTATTACAAATAGTTAGGCCTAAAAATTGCGCGTACAACTGATCAATATGGTTCCTCTTCAGCGCCATCTGTAAATAAATTTTTCTTTTCTTTTTCAAATTTTGTTGTAAAAGTAAACACGCATTATAGTATAGTGAAATGAATTCAAATGATCAGCAGTGTTGATGTCTATCGCCTTTCATACCACATGTTTAAGCCGTTGGGCAATTTAGTCCATTTTCCGTATAATCAGTTCAGTGAATGTCCGAGATTTTGCTCTCAGATCAGCGCGGCTGGGATTAGAACCCACGAGGGTTCAATTCACCTCAGGATCTGTCATTTAAAGCTTCATGACGTTACCCCTGCGCTATTAAGACATTTAAAGTTGTAACATTTTTCTATTTTTTGCTTCGAGCAGGGATTGACAGTGGAGCACCTGTGTAGAGCAGTGAGAGATGTTGTTGCTCGCTCTTTGCTCATATCTCAGTCCCTGCTCCTTATTCTCTGCTCTCCGCACACTGCTCAATCTGAGGCCATCGTCGCTGCATTCGTATGTACCGTCTCTCGTAGTTATAATCAATCAATTATTTCATCAGTCAATCGATCTGTAAATCAATCAATTAAATATCAAACGATCAGATAATATATCAATTAATCAGTTATTCAACCAGTCAGACAACTGATCAATCAAACAATCAATCAAACAATCAATCAACAATCAATCAATAAATATATCATTCAGTTAATCAATCTGTCTATTTCTCCAGAAATGAAAAATGGATCCAAATTTCAGAACACAACCAATGGCAGACCGACATAACCAAAACCAACTGAGGCCGCCCTCAATCTCAACCTAACCAAACCCAATATAGCCAAAACATAACCAAGCCTAACATAACCAAAACATAGCCAAGCCTAACATAACCAAAACATAGCCAAGCCCAACATAACCAAAACATTGCCAAGCCCAACATAACCAAAACATTGCCAAGCCCAACATAACCAAAAAATAGCCAAGCCCAACATAACCAAAAAATAACCAAGCCCAACATAACCAAAAAATAACCAAGCCCAACATAACCAAAAAATAGCTAGGTCATACTTAACCAAATCTAGCGGTTTCAACCGACACAAATTTCGAGTCAAATTAGAATTAAATTCATAATTTATAAATTCAATTTTTTTTTACTAAAAATAAAAATAAATTCATATTTACTTTTTTATTTTGTTTATTATTTCAGTCGTACTCTACGCCCAGTGACAGTGAGACTGCTCACCAGGTGGCGGAGTGGGTAGCAGAGCTAATCTCAACACAACGGACAAATATCTCAGTGCTCTCTGCTGTCACACAGGTCAGACTGGAAACACTGGCCACAAGTGAAGTACTGACTGAAGGTAGGGCTGGTTCATCAATCAATTATTAATATGTAATTAATTAATGAAAATAACTTAGCATGTTGTCAAAAAAATGCAGATAATCAACATAAACATAGAATACATACGAAATAAATAGTGAACATCAATATGAATAAAACTTTATATGAATAAAAATTTAAGGGAAGATGAAGATGATAATGAAATATGAATAAAACTGTCTTAAACTTTTTAGAGGTACACTCTTACAATGTAAGATATTCATGTACATATATAATTGGCTATATTAATAGATTAAGGCAGATTAAAAACATATAGATTAAAAACATTTCCAATCCCGACCCCGGTAAAACTGGGATTGAAAGGAAAAAGATGATGATGAAGATGACGACGAATAATATTATTCATGATGATGCTAAATTAATGAAATTATTTAGTGTTTTTATTTTAATATTGTATCAGTATTATTTTAAAATGATCCCAAAACCTGTACCGGATACAGGCCATAGAGTCTTGATATGAATATGTTAGCACATGAATATCTGCTCGTTGTGATTATATATTTTTTGAATGCATTCTATTTATTTTACTTTATGATTTTATCTCTAATAACACCGCTATTTTATGAAACGATATTCTATATTTAGAAATGAACCTGTAATTAAATGTTCTTGAAAGCGTACATGTATTTTCATATATTTTGCATAGTTTTCTATATGTTTATCTACCTGTTTGTTTTGCGCAGTTCCAGTCTACGTAGTGCCTCTCATATGTTCTCTGCTGGGGCTGTTGGGCTGCCTCAGCACCGCTCTTCTTGTTCTGTGGCACAACAGATCCGTGGCCAGGCTGCTGGCTGATCACAGGCAGAGATCCAAGCTCCTTGACCTTCAGGACACTCATAGGTCAAACAACGACACCACCCAACCGCCTTCCAACGAGTCCACCATCACTCGCTACCACAATCCTATCTTCCGTCCCTCACGTTCTCGAGAGTCCAATTCCTACACACTCCAGTCCTGTCAGTGTAAGGATTGGAGTTCCTCAGGGATTGGTAATTCCTCTGATATGGGTAATTCCAATGAGTTCGGTGTTTCCTCCATTTCGACAATGTGTTTTTCCAAAGAGATGGGTTTTTCCAAAGATATGGGCATTTCCAAAGATACGGGGTTTTCCACAGGAATGGGAAATACTAAAGAGATGGGTATTTCCTCGGGGGTAAATTATTCCTCAAGAAAGGAATATTCCGCTGAAAATAGTTGTAGCAACAGTTCAAATAATTCTCCACTGATGGACTACATGGAAATCAAATTAGAGAAGTATGAGTCGAGTCCTAGGAGATCAGTAAACAGTAGAAACGAATCGATTTTAATTCTAGAAGCCAACGCTCTCCTGAGGCAGAAAAGTCTGCCAGTCATACAAGATCAGGGAGTAAAAACTGGGTCAAAATCAAGAGTTAAGGATGTCAATGTAAGACAATCACGTGATCGATCGTTAGGACTGAAATACGAAAAAGTTGGCGATAGTATTACTGTATGATATAGCATTGCTCACGTATATATTAATTATTTATGTTAAATTTAATGGTTTAATTGACTATTTTATTTATCTATTTTATTTTCATCTATACGTTCTGTATGATTTTCGATGTGGTATGTTTGGTTTATTGATATTAATTTTTAATAAAATATGCCTTTGACTATTATTCGAACATATTTTTCTAATCCCGACCGTAGTTAAACTGGGATTCAAGGGAAGATATTGATGATGATGAATGAATTTTAATTTTTGTTATAATTTGCTAAGGAAAAACAGACCGACTGATTGATTGATAGATTGCAAAATGTTTGATTGATTTTAATTGTTAGATTGATTGATTGGTTGATTGGTTAATTGATTGATTAAGTGATTGTTTGACTTAGTGAGAGATTTAAATTTAGACAATCAATAGATCAGTTCGGTAATTGAAAACATATTTTGTTGCATGTTAACACAGGTTTGTTTATGTGGACAGCTGATCCATATATTTACCTGTAAATGTAATGGGTCTACAGGTAAAATTGCCTAATTATCTCCGATTATATAATTTATAAGAGAGACTTATAATTATTAGGTAGAAGAAACCGGGATCTTACAAGCCACTTAGGTAAAAGAATTAGCTTTTAAGGATAGGAGAAATGGAGGATGGTAGCAGTTGGCTGGAGCCAGTGGCGAAGTCGGTAAGATATACTCGATCGCGGATCAGTAGGTGCGGGTTCAAATCCTGGGCTCGCCCGTCACCGACATTGCTTTCGAGTGAGGAAACTGACGTTAACCTTAGCTTGACCAGCTTATTATTATTACTGGGCCAGATGCGTTCACACTATATGTAACGACATTGTATATCAGTAAGCCCATGCATATCGCTATAATACATGCATATCGTTATAATGGGTGTCAGAATTAAACGCTAAGTATTAAGTTATTCTTCAATTGATGTCCGTATAGTTGGCAATGTAGTAAATAACATTTCTAAAGAAAGCTTGTATTAGTAAATTTATGAGGAACCAGTACATTTCAATGTCATTCTACGCAATGTTTACGTTTTCTTGTCCACTGTTTACATTTGGTCTCCCGGATGTTCTATTTATAGCTATTACCGAAAAGATCTATTGATTCACCATGACTGACTCACTGCTGATTTATTAATTATGTAGGCCTATATATTGAAGAAATTTCATTATTGAAAGATTAAATAATTTTTACTCTTACAATTATGTACTAATATTCAATTTAAAATGCATGTGACATGTGTACATAACTGTAAAAATAATTACAATAGATTTAATCGGAAAAACAACTTAATTTTCGTTATTAGAGGCAATCTCGTCTGAGAATTCATTCCAAATAGTAACAACTCCGAGAAAAACAATTTTTGCGAGTGTATGCTGTTTTGTCTTCTCAAAGAGTCTAGAGTCTAAGAGTCGTCTAGATTTAATAATTATAGGTTTATTGTTTTTACCTCGATAGTTATACAAATCTGAGTTAAATTAAACCAAATGTTACAATTAACTTTACTAAATAACATATAAAAATTGTTGTTAAATAACGTAATTATTAGAATTTGGGAGCGGGATTTAACGCACTCGTTTAGGTCTAAGCTGCGTGTCAATTAAAGGAAGTTAAGCTCCATCGAGCCCGGTTAGTACTTTGTGTGTACCTTAGAAGACCGAGTGTTGACAGCTTTGAAAGAAAAAATTCCAAGGGTGTTGAAAGGTTATTCTTAAATCCGCGCCGGCTGCAATTGATGCGCCAACAAATGGCAGCGATTACTAATAGCAATGGAGAATAGGAATGGAGGAAAAACGAAAACTACAAAAACAGCAACCAAGAAAGGAATTAAACAATGTAGCACATGCAGTATATGTAATGTGTGTAATTATATACGAACAAAAAAGAATTTTAACGACTTCTATATAGGCCTACTATCTCTCCTAACCCTTCTAACTTTCAGTTATCTTGTAGAGGTACTAATTTAATCCAGTAGGCCTATATTTTAGTAGGGTTTCGTAATCATGAAATTCTTACTTTAACGATCTTAAGTGTTGCTCTAGACATAATACAATTATACTAGTTTAGATTTCTTCGGCTCTTTAATGCCACTGTCGAGGTAAAGACAAATTAGGCTTGAACACATATCAGGTTATATTATCCAGATCACACCGTTACACTTAGATTATATGTTGGCTCTATAGACCTAAATAGTGTTTGCCTCTTTGGCCTATTATTCGGATTATACTTATTGGAGTCTATGAGTTTAAATTTAATTTCTAAATGGACGGAAAGTACTAATCATTAATTTTGCGTCAATCATAATTTTGCACGATGTTTTGATGTACATATAACGGTTGTCTCGCTGATTTTTGTGCTTTTTAAAGTATTGAATTGTAAACAAGAAATTTAAAAATCTATAACTTGGCAGCAGTGTTGCAGTGGTAGAAGATCGAGGAGTAAGATTCAGAAAGGTGACTTTCGAGTGATTTTTCGCAGTAAATTCTAAAAATAAATAATATCTTCTAGACTCTAGAGATTCTCCTGTGAAAATGTACGGACTCATTCGCCTAGCCACCCGGACCTCTGTCCCAGTCAGGTCCGTTCTCGTCAAGCAGAGTGCTAATGTAGTATCAGGACCCCCAAGAGTGTCCATCTCCAAACCGGTGAGGTTCTTTAAAGTCTTAATATAGTTTGATCATTGTAGACCATTTAGAGCTGTTACAGCATTGTGCAGTTTGACAACATCGAGTACTATGAAGGTTATGCCAATTTGTAATTAGCAGTAAGCGTCCTGTATAGTGTGTAATTTAAAAGCAATTTTTTAAAGGATAGCAGCCTAATTGCAAGACTGGATGCAACCATGAGATAGTAAATAGGTTCTTGCTGATTGCTGTTAACAGTGGCGGATCCGGGGGGGACCCGAGCCCCTCCCTTTAGCCCCGACGATCAAAATTTTTAAACTATATTTTCATTGTTTCTATGGCAATTTCTATGTGTTAATATGTTTGTAAGGGCAGTGGTTAGTGGGGGGTGGGGGTAGGAGAGGGAATTCAGTTCCATAGACTCAAATATGGGAATAGGGGCCCATATTTGGTATACTAGGAGCCCTGTTTAATGAAAGGGGGCCCGAAAATGTTGATCGTTTCTGTAGCACTCAATATTTACTTTAACTACTGTATAAGACGAAATTTAAAAAGTGTGTAAGTAAAATATATGAATTACGTCCCGGAACGGTGCAAACAGCCTTGACTGGGAGGGGCTTAAGTCCCCTCTCTTCTATTGTCAAAATTAGGTCACTTTTGCAATTCGTTCAGCTGAGTTTCTTCAGAGGTAAAAAAATTAAGTTACTTTTTTCCAAAACAAATGTAGGATTTTAGGCATTTTAGGTTTTCTTCTCACTTTAGTATGGGTATGAGTGGGGGGGGGGTAAGATACGGATATACATTCACTCTATGAGCCGAGTGCAGTAGTGAAATTTTTTTAACCCACCCCCACCACAGCATTATTTCTGATAACGTTCCGTCACATGTCCCGAAGAATGCGGAGCGTAAACAAAAAATGTGTTCACTCTCAAAAAAAAATCGGGCCCCCCCTTAAAAAATTCCTGGATCCGCACCTGGCTGTTAAGGCCGTTAATACGGTACTTAAAAGCATTGATTGCAGTCATTAGCCGATTATACGATAACTGTAGCTCTTGTACTGAGCTATGAACCCTAGTCCTAGCCTTTATTTAATTAGCGGAAAATTGAAAGTACTACATAATTATTTACTGCATCCTTTAATTTCACTTACGTACTAATGCACTAGAACTACTTAAGTGTATAGGATAAATCACAGTAGTTAATACAACATACTTGCTATTGGAATTTACAGAAGGCTACATTTTGAAAGGGCAATCTTGGCTGCACTTTTACCAAGCCTCACAGCGATTAAAATTGTTTACCTCGAGCTGATCTCAATAACTACTACTGTAGATGTTTACTAAGCTTAACAAATTAACTTTTTTACAGTGTGTGCCTCTCAGGTCATTTATTATGGAAAATAATTAAATTATAACAGACATATTTGTTGATGTTTTACGAAAGATGATCAGTTGTTTATTCCTATGGAATCGTGTCGTTTCATTAAATCAGCATAAATTCCCTTAGGAATATTGTTTAATCTTGTTTTGCAGTCTATAGTTCCAATAAAATGATTAATTCCTCTCTCTTGGCTATGAGTTATAAGGATATATTCACCTTATAATATAGGTTTTATATATGTCTCTCATTGGACAAATTGTTCTCACTTGGATATTGTCTATTAATATATTTATTATACAATATATTAAAAAATAATATTACTTGAACGAGTGTCAGATGATTGACTGATAGATTTTCTGACTTCCCTGACATCATCATTGGATGAGGAAATAGACATTAAGCATATGTTTATAATTTAGTTCTTATTTGTTTTGTTTGTAACATTCAGCGTTATTATTTTTTTCGCAGGAGAAGTTGGTGAGCGGCATACTGTTGTCTCTGGGCATAGTTCTACCGTCAGCGTACATCCTCGCCAACGTTCAGAACTACCGCAAGAGGGAATAGGCACCAGTGGTAGGGTAGACAGCGGGATAGGTCATCGATTGCTGTGTGGAAACTGTTTTCATTGAATGGATAAACTGATTTATTAATAATACTGTCAATTAACACTTAACTGGTTTAGAGAAGTAAGTGGAAATCAATTCAGTTAAATATTTCAAGCCAAAGTTCTGATTGCATAAATCAGACTCTGTGGTATAAATACAAGAACTGTGGAGTTAAATAAAAAAATGTGATGGTAGAATTTTTTGTTTATAATAACTAGCACAAAATAATATACGTATCATACTTCTTACAGTTCCCCATGTTGTGCTCTGGTGTGGCTGGACCACTGCAGAATTGGGCAACCGAAAACAATCTGCCGTGTGTACGTAAGAGGTGACTAAAGGCAGGAGCTGAGGATGGCAAGAGGGGACCCACCTCACCATGAAATATTTTCCCCCAGGATTAAATGCTAATTAATCCATCTAACTGAGGAAGGCAACGGAAAACCACCTCAGAAGCCATACTTTTCCCAAGCTATAGGCTACATAAGGTATGGATAAGGCGTAGACTTTGTGAAGGGATTAACTTTTTGATCTAAGGGGTGTTCTTTTGGAGCGTGAAAGCAGACTTTGAGTATGAATATGTACCTTGAACCTGCCACTTGGCGGTGCACTGAAGAAGAGACCTCTTACAGTGAGCTGAGCTGTTATGTTGTTGTTATGTAGTTCAGCAGCGAATCAATAGGTGTAGAGTTCAAATTTACTCCCTGTCTCAAACATGATATAGAGCAAGAAACTAACTTTAAACTTAAAATTAAGATTTTGATATCGTGACATGGAGTAACAATCGTGTGAACTGCAGTGCAATCTTGTATCCATATTAACGTGAAGCACTATGAGAACAAGTCAGTCCTTTGAGCAAAAGAATATGCGGCCAATTCAGAATTTACCCTTTTACGATGCTAAGCAGGAGGAGTTCCGCTTCAGTCAAACAACGAAAGCTGTGATGCTAGTAAACTAATTTACAATTTTTCTCATGTCTAAGAGATGTTCAAAACTTCCCCTTTTTTGCTTTTTATGAAATTAGGTGTGTACTTTACACGTACATTGCAGACCAGAAAATCTTAAATTTTGCTTCCTCTCTTGTCCATGACATTCTTAATGCCTGGATATAATTTCTTAGTATGAACAGTATGGACACTATTGAAATAAAGCATATAGCATCAGTTTCTTATTCACGACTCACTGGAGATGCTATAGTCAAACTGCAGGCTTAGACTACACATGAGGCTAAATATCAATCAATCAAGTCTATTGTCAGCTGTCAGATGTTATTTGACAGATTTAATTTCTTATTTTTATGTTACAAATTATAAATTTGTCTAATTTTAACTATTAGATTGCAATCAGGACGACCAATGGTATAACATATCGCTGACGAACGATCAGTATGCATTTATTATTATAATTATTACACATTTCTCAAATAGACAAGTTAACGATTCACTTTAAAGTGTTTGAATTGACATATAGAATTACCGTCACACATACAGTATAAAATGAGAGACCAGTACAAAAGTATAAATATTAAATAGAGTTCAGGAAGTAAAAGCTAAGACAACATTAAAAACATGACATAATATGAAACACATTGCATAGAGATTGCAGAAAAATATATAGTGAATACTTTAAAAATAAACTACTGCGAAGTAACTTATAATCAGTCTCTTACTTCAAAGACAATGTTGACTTACCATCAGTTTAAGATTCTAATAAATTGAAGACAATCAATGAAGGCATACAGAGATAGAATCTATAAAATTAGAAACTGAGGTCTGAAATGACTTATACATAATGAAAACAGCCTCAATTCTTAATTCTACTTTTATACAATTGTTTGTACTGTCATTGACAACATCTAGTAATATGAAAAAGTTACACAACAATATAAAACTGCATAGAACAAAGCATGTAGCAATTACACACTCGTCGACCTATAAAAATAGAATAGTACAACAGAGATTTCTGTTTATGCACAATGTTTATATGCATTTTTCATTTTCTCACACTGTGTCTTTGCCACTGATGTATCGACTAACTGTAAACCGTACATGTTGGTACGTGACACAGGAAGTCAAAGGGAAACGACTTAAGAAGCCATATATTTCTCAGGTTATAAGATATATTAAGATGTAAGACAACCTGTTGTGAAGAGATTAACTTGCTGATATATGAAGTGCTCATTATGGAGTGTGACAGTAGACAGCGAATAGGAATATGTACCTAGAACATGCTACTTGGCACAATATCAGATAGATATATCTATGTATTCATCTTAGACAATGATTAAGTCAGTTCAAATAAATCTCCACTCTAGCGTCCAGACAGACTTGCCGGCAAAGGATGAGATGAGATGGATGGATGAGATGGATGGATGAGATGGATGGATGAGATGGGTGAGATGAGATGGATGGATGAGATGGGTGAGATGAGATGGATGGATGAGATGGGTGAGATGAGATGGATGGATGAGATGGGTGAGATGAGATGGGATGGATGAGATGGAAATGGGATGGATGAGATGGGATGGATGGATGAGATGGGATGGATGAGATGGATGGATGAGATGGAGATGGGATGGATGAGATGGATGGATTAAGATGGATGGATGAGATGAGATGGATGAGATGAGATGGATGAGATGGATGGATGAGATGGATGGATGAGATGGGATGGATGAGATGGGATGGATGAGATGGGATGGATGAGATGGGATGGATAAGATGGATGGATGAGATGGAGATGGGATGAGATGGAGATGGGATGCATGAGATGGACGGATGAGATGGGATGGATGAGATGGGACGGATGAGATGGGACGGATGAGATGGGATGTGACAGTGTACTGAGCAGAGATCAGTCGCTCTCCAGTTTTCTGCCAAATGGCAGGTCCAAGGTACATATTCATACTCAAAGTTTTCTTATCACGCTCCATAAACAGCACTCCATAGATCAACAGGTTAAACCTTTCACAAAAGGCTATGCCTCTTCCATACCTTAGGTAGCCTATAGCTTGGGATAAATATCGCTTCTGAGGTGGTTTCCCGTTGACTGTCTCAGATTCAACTTTGTCGCCTCTTAGGGCACGCACTGTTAACGGTTGGTCTGTTCTTCAGAGTCCCGGATACAAGACGGGAAAAACACATAGATCAATATCATAAATTTCACTTCTATTGTCCTACACCAAACTTTAAGCTGACAAGAATCAGGACCAGCATAAAATTATTAATATAATAAGTCATTGCCCTGTAAATACTAATAACAAACAGACAAAACGACTAAATAATAACATCCACATAGAAATACACATAAAACATCAACAGTACTGCTCTATGGCTGGAGCCGGTGGCGATGACGGTAAGATATTCGACTGCGGATCAGTATGTGCGGGGTTCAAATCCAGGGCTCGCCTGACATTCACATCACTTTCGAGTGAGGAAACTGACGTTAACCTTAGCTTATTTTTAGCTTTACTTTAACTTTTTAACATTAACTTTACCAGCTTTTATCCACAAGCTCATAGATGAAGCTCGTTTGATATCTTAGCAGCAATGCTCTTGTAACCCACGGACGTCCCTGATATCCTTTTGAACCTGATCCCGTTCAGCGATAACCTCGGCAGCTTACACACTTCCATCTCCCACGTGACCTGATTATCTACATTAGGCTCCCCCCACACACACAACAAGAGAAACCTTTCCTTCTGCTCATATTCACACCTGTTCCTCTCTAGTGCCCTCCGGATCTCTCTCATCATCTCGCTCGGGTCCTTACTGCTCGTCGTTTTCATGTTCCACGTGAAGCGGAGAGAGCGGGGTTTAGCGGCGTCGCCGGAGCGGTCGTTCCTGCTGGTGGCGCCGCCCTGACGACTCGTGGAACGTTCCAGGGTGGAGTAGGCGGAAGTGGAGCCGGGAGGAGTGGGATCGGGGTAGTGGCTAGAGTCAGGTCGCAGAGGTTCAGTGCTGTCACCTGATGAACCGTTCTTTAGAGGAGAGCGGCTCAGTAGCTTACTGTAATATGCAACAATTACTGTAATATAAAACAATTACTGTAATATACAACAATTACTGTAATATACAACAATTACTATAATATAAAACAATTACTGTAGTATACAACAATTACTGTAATATACAACAATTACTGTAATATACAACAATTACTATAATATAAAACAATTACTGCAATATACAACAATTACTATAATATAAAACAATTACTGTAGTATACAACAATTACTGTAGTATACAACAATTACTATAATATACAACAATTACTGTAATATACAACAATTACTATAATATAAAACAATTACTGTATATACAACAATTACTGTAGTATACAACAATTACTGTAGTATACAACAATTACTGTAGTATACAACAATTACTATAATATACAACAATTACTGTAATATACAACAATTACTATAATATAAAACAATTACTGTAGTATGCAACAATTACTGTAGTATACAACAATTACTGTAATATACAACAATTACTGTAAAATAAAACAATTACTGTAATAAAAAACAATTACTGTAATATAAAACAATTACTATAATATAAAACAATTACTGTAGTATACAACAATTACTGTAATATACAACAATTACTGTAATATACAACAATTACTATAATATAAAACAATTACTGCAATATACAACAATTACTATAATATAAAACAATTACTGTAGTATACAACAATTACTGTAGTATACAACAATTACTATAATATACAACAATTACTGTAATATACAACAATTACTATAATATAAAACAATTACTGTAGTATACAACAATTACTGTAGTATACAACAATTACTGTAGTATACAACAATTACTGTAGTATACAACAATTACTATAATATACAACAATTACTGTAATATACAACAATTACTATAATATAAAACAATTACTGTAGTATGCAACAATTACTGTAGTATACAACAATTACTGTAATATACAACAATTACTGTAAAATAAAACAATTACTGTAATAAAAAACAATTACTGTAATATAAAACAATTACTGTAATATACAACAATTACTATAATATAAAACAATTACTGTAATATAAAACAATTAGTTACTGTAATATAAAACAATTAGTTACTGTAATATAAAATAATTACTTACTGGAATATAAAATAATTACTGTAATATAAAAGAATTACTGTAATATAAAACAATTACTTACTGTAATATAAAACAATTACTGTAAAATAAAACAATTACTTACTGTAATATAAAACAATTACTGTAACATAAAACAATTACTGTAAAATGAAACAATTACTTACTGTAATAAAAAACAATTACTTACTGTAATATAAAACTATTACTGTAATATAAAACAATTTAACATCTGATTAAACAAATAGAGATTGTAGTACAAGGGAAGGCAGCGGCAAATCACCTCAGACGCCATATTATTCCAAAGCTACAAGCTACATTAGGTTTGGAATAACGTTAGGGTATAATCTTTTGAAAACGGATCAACTCGTTAATCGATGGAGTGCTTGTTACGAAGCGCAAAAAAAGCTTATATTGATATACCTTGGACCTGCTGCCACTTGTTAGAAGCGAGAGAGAGAAAGAACGAGAGAGAGAGAGATAGAGAAGTGTTATATAGCTTTATTCAGTTGCTTGATATGTCAATCATTGAAATTCAAAGGATTTATATATTAAATAACATTATTGCTTGGTCTATATTATTTCTGAACAATTTTCTTTATTCACATTTGCAATATATATATATATATATATATATATATATATATATATATATATATATATATATATATATATATATATATATAGTATATATATATATATATATAGTAACACAAAATAACAGTCAAAACATTCAGACCTTCTGCTGAACCTGGACGTCAGTTTATCGATGAATGATCTTCGCGATTGGCTACGACTGATTGATTGATTGACGGTAGAGATATTCTGATCGTTGAAGGACGCAGGGACCCGGGACTTCCGGTCTGGGAGGACTCCCCCGGATATAGTGCTCCTCACGCTAATCCCCCGGATGAACCTGGAGTAGGGGGTGGGGCTGGGCGTGCGAGAGGGGGTGGGGGGAGGCTGTAGGGTGTTCTCTACGTGGGGTCTGAAGTGTGAAATAACAACATAACAAATAATAATAATAAAATAACAAAAATTAAACTAAAATAATGAGGTTAAGACCAAATTAGTAGATCAGTGCATGATTAGAATTATGGCAGGTGATTGATTAATCATTTGTTAAAGAATTGTGCTGATATAAACACCAGTTATTAACATCTTTAATTCCTTTTATCTTTAGATTGGTTGTCGGAATTTTGGAATTTGCTTTTTGCTCACCGGTAAGGTAAGGCACTGGTAGGAGATTACCTTGTAGTTAAGGCACTGGTAGGAGATTAGCTTGTAGGTAAGGCACTGATTACCTTGTAGGTATGGCACTGGTAGGAGCTTACCTTGACCTTGTAAGTAAGGCACTGGCAAGAGCTTACCTTGTAGGTAAGGCACTGGTAGGAGCCTACCTTGCTGGTAAGGCACTGGTAAGAGCTTACCTTGCTGGTAAGGCACTGGTAGGAGTGGCTCGACCATTGACAGCATGAGACACACTGGATGAGCGACAGTAGTCGTACAGTCTGTCTATTGTAGAGGTATGATTAGTAGGTTCTAATCTCTGTGCGTATCTAATAAATCAATCAATCGATTACTTTATAAATTAATCAATCAATAAAGAAGCATCAATGTCGCTGATTAGCTGTATTATTCTTATATATCTTACAAATGATTCTTCTACTTCTCCTTCTAATACCTTAATAATAATAATAATAATAATAATAATAAAGGCTTAACTTCCGTTTCCTCATACAAGGATGATGTCAGTGACGTCCTCCCATCACATGTCACTACAAATTGATTCACCCCAAACAATCTGAAAAAACATATACTGAAGAGAAAGAAAAATAAGATCCTAAACAGTGCCGGTCCGGTGATCGAAAAACAGTCAGGCTAGATGAAAATGTTTATGGTGGGATGTGATGCGTTTTCAACCTACAACGGAAAGTGGAAGCAGTAGAACATGAGAGAAGATCAGGAGGCAGAGAGTTCCAAACAGTAGGAGCGGAGATGGAAAATGAACGTCTACCTAACGAAGTGAGAATATTAGGAATTTTGAGCAGTTTGGCATCGAAAGAAGCAAGCTTACGAGGAGGTTGATATTGGATTAGGAGATCAGAAAGGTTTATCAAAGAGAAGTGTTTTGAAAGTTAACAGAAACAGACGTTAAATTCTACGTTAAATTCTCGTAATTGATTGATTACTTTAACAGTAATCAGTTCAAGACCAGATTTCTTAAAGTACTCGCCATCATCGCGGATGTAAAACTTGCACGGACGCATCAATTAATCAAGCTGAGTGGAATGATGTAATTAAATTTGACTGATTTCCCAGTAGATAAGTCTATTTTTAACCTGATAAGTTCTGGACCAGTAGTCTTAGACGAAGTCATCGTAGACGTAGAACTGATAGTTAGAGTGTCGAATACGTCATCGAGGTCTGAGGGCGACTGTTTGTAAGAGCCCTTCTGATTGGTCGGCGCACTGTGAACAGCTGAGCCGTTGCTGGCAGCTGAGGATCTAGCTGCAGCTGTTGATACAGCAGCTGCTGAGGCAGCAGCTTGAGATGTGGACGGTTTTATTAACACCTAATAAAGGCACAGAAATTGAAGACTTTAGTAAATAATTAATCAAACATAAGACTTTAGGAGAAATTCTAAATTAAGAATTAAGAAATAAAAAACTAAACGACATTGAATAATTCTTCTAACTTGATTGCAATAGCAATCAGTCAATCAATCACTGGCAATCAGTCCATCAATTATTGACAATCAATCAATTAATCATTGACAATGAGTAAGTCAATCTCTGACAATCAGTCAGTCAATGAAAACTGAGACGAAAAACTTTTATTACGCAATCAATCAAACAATTTATCAGTCAATAATAAGTCAATAATCCAACAGACCATAGTTAATCTAGTCAAGCAACTCGAAGAGCTGCAACTCAACCACTTCAATTCTAAATTAATCAATCAATCAATAAGAATTTAACGTCCGGTTCCTCGCTATAAGGCAATGTCAGGGACTTCAATTCTAAATTAGAGATTAAAAACTAGAATTAAGGAAGCAACCTGGGGTGTTGCAGGTTGAGCACGACGAGATGTTAAAGTTCTATTGTTATGCTGAGAGGAAGGGTTATCCAGAGCTGTGGCCGGTCTTCTTATTTGTGGCACATTCAGTACAACTACATCACAAAAAAATTTATTATAATAGTTTAAAGATGGTCAAAAAAATTTATAGGAATTCCATTACGACATAGCCCTTGAGATTTTAGCCCATATCCTATCAGTTTGGGTGAAAAACGTTTTCTCAGAGAATGACGCCCCTGTCCAGTAAATGTTATTCGAAGCTGAGGAAGGCAAAGGGGGCCCACCTCGTCATAAGCAGAATCCCCGAAGAATAATGGTATATCAAAAGATATCTCATAGATGATTTAAAGATCCACTCGTATGTGGACGTGAAAAGTAATACTGAAGATAGAGGTGAGTGGAGGCGCTATATACCATGGACCTGCCAGTAGGCAGTGCACCAAGAGCTAGAGCTGGAGAGAGAGAGAGAGAGAGAGAGAGAGAGAGAGAGAGAGAGAGAGAATTAAATACGTCCACCAGTATATCGAATATCGCTCTCATTATTATTTAATGAATGCACTGATTTAATCATTAATTGATTGATTTATTAATTATAAATGAATGACTAAAGATTTAATTAAGTCTAATACCAGTGTTCTGTGACTCATCTTCGCTATATCTCCTCTGCGACCTTGACTGAACTGACCCTGACACACTTCTGCTCACCTTGACCTCGTTACTGCAGTTGGATAAATCAGCAATTTCCTTCACAGCAGCAGCTGGGCCTGCATGAGCAGCAGCTGGGCCTACACTAACAGCTGCAGCTGTGGTTGGCTGCTGAGATTTTACTTTCTGCAGGGAAGTTAGACTAGATGTTGAACCGCTTGCTGGCAGCTAACATACAGAAAGCCAAAAAAATGTTTTTAAAATGCCAGCGAATTACAAAAAGCTAAGACATGACATTAAATGTAAGTTTATTTTTTTAAGCTCACGTACTGGAGTATTTCGACATTAGATAAAATATAGTGTACAACATTAACTTATGGAAATAATATAAATGTGCATAGTTTGAATAAATAAATATATGTAACAGAATGGAATGCATGAACTTATTAACTCAATTTTAAATGTAATAATTTGATTAATAGAATTGGTGTTAACTAACGTTTCAATAGAATCTTAAATTTATAAAGAGAGCATTTATTTCGTCTAATCAAACGCATGTCCCCGTATTGTATCCGGGTTGCTTGAAGAATATATCAACCGTGTAAATCTGCACGTGTCGTAGAAGGCGACATAAAAACTAGATCCAAACCAACGTCAGAAAGGGAATTCGGTTGGTGAGCGCCTAGGCTCCAGAAATTGCTACAAAAACTTAAAAGAATGGATCAGTCTATGCGTGTCCCGACCCTGATTAGACTGAGATGTTGATGATGACGATCAAAAGCATCACTTTTACTTAGCAACAGCTAATAGTAAATTGATAACACTAACTTTAAGAAACTTTTACCCTAGAATGGCCCAAGAAATTCTTGTTTGAATCAATCCAAGACGAGTGTGTCTAATACACCCACAACTTGTGTTTCCAGACACAAGCTGTGGGTGTATTAGAAAAATTAGTAGATGGGTTATTTTTACAGAAACATAGATCTGGTCATCACAACAGTTCAAAAACAATAATTTTTTATGAAATTTAATTGATTTTTATATGCTTCAATATTTTACACAAGTGCAGACAAATCATTTACTTTCCATAAAATGATATCCTGTTACTACAAAGCATCTTCTTCTCATTCCCACATTGTTATTCAGAACAACACTAAAGAATCTGAGCCAAAACGTTTCCGACAGTATCACGTATGATACTGAAACAGACGTTAAACTTGGTTTTGCAACATTAAGTTAAACCTTTTCCAGCAGCTGGTAGGTCGCATAGAGATTGTCAAATTTTCTATTGGCAAGAGAATCCATAACGTCTCTTCTGCTGTAACCAAGGCAGACGATTCTATCTGAAATAGTAAACATCGTTAGTTCATTTCGAAAGATTAAGATTTAAGGGAAATAATTTTTTTATGAAACTGGATAACTTCACCCACCTAAATAACATTTCCTAAACTGACACCAGTTGACATAGCGAAACGAGATCAGATTTTTTTCAATTTTATCAATTTTAGCGTAAAGTTCTGAGAATAACTGAGAGAGAGAGAGAGAGAGAGCTAGAGCTAATGTTAAAGTCAGTTTCCTCACTAAAAAGCGATGTCAGTGACGGGAGAGCCCATGTGAATCATATCAATTTAAATATAAATAAATTTAAAGACATTAGTGCTAAAAACTAATGTCTTTAAAGTTAAGATGGACTTCGAGACGTACAATGCATAAGCTTTAAGAAACAAGACCTTTTAACAAATATTCTTACTAAAAGCTAACTCGCTAGCTGTTTTAGAGAGAAACTTTGCCTCAGTCATCTTCAGCTAAACTCTATTGTATAAAGAATATGTCCAAAGAAATTTTTGTAGGCTGGTTGGACACCCCAGCAGGTTACTATTTCTTGTGTTGAAATTAATTCAAATCCTGATATCTTTGAGCACGACACCAATAACAATTACAGACTGAAGGGCTCCATGCTCAATAAAAAAGAATCAACCAAACGACGCATTATAGTTATTATATATTTATTAGCAATAAACAGAATAATTAAAGTACAGAACAAGGCTAATAGACATACCTATACGATCGTAGTCAAGAGCCTGTGGTTTTGGTTTATAAGGCAACAGAGGGTCTTCTTCATACCCAATATTAACCCAGGGGTCTTTCATGACCCCCTCAAGTGTTAGACGCTTGCTAGGGTTAACTACAAGCATCTTCCTCAGTAGACTCTCGCAGTCCGTCGACATGTAGAACGGTACTCTATACTTACCTCTCAACACTCGCTCGCGCAGCTCCTGAAATACAATACAATACGATACAATGCAATACGATACAATACAATATAATATAATACAATATAATATAATACAATGCAAATACGATATAATGCAATACAATTCAATACAATACAATACAATACGATATAAAGCAATACAATGCAATACAATACAATATAAAAATGAAATACACCACAATACAATGTAATGAAACACACTACAGTACAATGAAATGCAATACAATACAGTACAATACAATCAAGTATTGTGCAATTCAATGAAATACAGTACAATACAATGCAATACAACATGAGTCTATAAAATACAATATAACAATAGGCCTATTGCAATTAAAGTACAATACAATACAATATAAATCTAAACAATACAATATAGTCCAAGACAATTAGGCAAATAGACTGTATATATGTTTTAAAACGATAGTACCAGTTGCTTAAACTGCAACATTATATATATATATATATATATCACTCTTTAAATGACAACAACCACTCTCTCCGTAAACACCTTTTTAACATGATTAGAATTATTTTTAAGAACGAAGGCACGAATAAGTCTATCAATTGGGAAATAAATTCGGTAAACAATTTATAATCATCTGATGAATGGTATAAAGCAGCTGACATACCTTGAGATTTTGCCCGTCAAAAGGCAGAGCCCCGCTAACCAGTGTGTACAGTATAACACCTAGACTCCATACGTCTACCTCAGGTCCATCATACTTCTTACCTGCAAACAGATCAATCAATCAATTAGCCGAAGAATCGATTAAATAATCAACTAATTAACTAGTCATCCACTATATATTTCATAAAAATGTCATTCATCCCTATAATAAAACAAGATAAGCCGTGCTACAGTTGCATGACGTTTCATCTCATTGATAAGATTACAGAACTATTCAACAGTACTATTTAATTGATAGCGCGGACCAAGCCTAGAATTAAGATCAAACAGACTCACTATAGATATACAGTATCAATACGATACCATTTTTTAATATTTAAAAATTATTGTGTCGTTGTTGCTAAATTGAATTTCAGTAACTGAAATACGTTACATCGTACGGGAAGAAATGCTATGTCTAAATCGACTATCAAGTTGTTCTTCTTTCCATTGTCCATCGCCTCTAAGTTTCCACTTCTATTTTCCTGTGCACTTCCGCTTCCAGTGTCCCGATGAAAAAACAACAACTTTAAATAAGTTTCTACATGGGCTGAGCCAGTGAATTCTTCGGTTAAGCGTCCGAATGCAGATGAGTATGTGAAAAGTTCAAATCCATACATTGCCGCATCTTCTGAGGTAAGAAGAAAGACTAAAACTCTGCTATTACCTCTTTTTAGTTTTTTAATTTAACTATTTCATAATACTGTGTTACATATTAATAGTTATTTCTTTAACTCGTTGTAACGGATACCATTACTGATAATGCGATAAGGGACAGAGAGGAGTGAAGACGGTCTATACGTATCCCGACCTTAGTTAAACTGGGATTAAAGGGAAGATGATGATGACGATGATGATGATCAAGATGATGATGATGATGATGATGCTGATGATGATGATGAAAGGCTATCACTAATATAAACATTAAACGAGAACGTCCAAACATCAGGTTGTTATTACCCAGAAAGAGCTCAGGGGCTGCGTAAGGAGGACTTCCACAGAAAGTGTCCAGCTTGTCTTCAGTGGAGAAGTGATTGGCGAACCCAAAGTCAGCGATCTTGATGTTAAGATTAGCGTCCAGTAGAAGGTTCTCCGCCTGCAGACAAACAGAGATTATTTCATTTATATTTCACAATCAAATCTGAACTGATGGTTTGAAATCAACTTAACAACACTGAGAAGAGGAGAGAGAGAGAGAGAGAGAGAAAACCATGATCATTTATTTGTAACTTAAGCAAATTATACATGAAGCGCAAACAACGAGACATAATACAAATAAAATGGCCGTCAGAAAAAGCATAATTGTGGTCTATCTAGCTGACTACCGTAAACATAGTAACATAGCAACATAAGATTGTAGAAAAATTGGAGATAATAAACATAAATAATGAAAATAGCATTAGAGGAATTTTATACTTGTAGAGCCTGTGCAAATTAAGCAGTTTTTCACAGTATGTAAGAAGTTTGTAAGATAAAATCTCAAATACTTATGATATTTTATCGACTCTCACTCTCAAGAATGTTCTACTAAGTGGCAGGTCTAAGGTACATATTCATACTCATATTCAGCTTTCAGGCTTCATAAGGATCATACCATTGATCAACAAACAACTTAGTCCCTTTCGAAGGGCTATTGTTTATCCATTTATAAATGTGGTTCATAGCTTGGTAAATGAGGATTCTGAGGTGGATTTCTTTGCCTTCTTCAATTCTTGTTCAGTCGGTTCTTACAAGTTACTATACATACAGTTTACGGTTTATCTATTTTTCAAGGACCGGACGCAACTGAGGTTAATATAGAAATGAAATAAATAAACACGACACCTTTAGATCTCTGTGCACGACATTCACCTGATGGCAGTACTGTACAGCTGACACTATCTGCACACAAACAAGCAGAGATAGAATAAAATCTCACTATACGACATTCACCTGATGGCAGTACTGTACAGCTGACACTATCTGCACACAAACAAGCAGAGATAGAATAAAATCTCACTATACGACATTCACTAGATGGCAGTACTGACCAGCAAGCACTATCTGTATGCACATAAACAATAAAGATAATATATGATCTTCTTCAGTGCACTGCCAAGCGGCAGGTTCAAGGTACATATTCATATTCAAAATCTGTTTTCTCGCTCCATAAGAGCACTCCTTAGATCAACAAGTTAATCCCTTCACAAAAGTCTATACCTTACCCATACCTTATGTAGCCTATAGCTTGGGAAAAATATGGCTTCTGAGGTGGTTTCCCGTTGCGTTCCTCAGTTAGGTGGATTAATTACCATTTAATCCTGGGGGAATATAGAATATTTCATGGCGAATATTTCAATATTTCAATATTTATATAGAATATTTCATGGTGAGGTGGGTCCCCTCTTGCCATCCTCAGCTCCTACCTTTAGTCGCCTCTTACGTACACGCGGCAGATTGTTTGCGGCTACCCAATTCTGCAGTGGTCCAACCACACCCGAGCACAACACGGGGAAAATATGATATATAAAGATAATATATAAAATTAATATTTTAAATATCTGACTTCAGGCCCATGCTTTGTCTTATTTCAGGTCTATGACACAAATTCATTCACACAGTTAGGCTCTTCCAACAATAATTTTTTTCTTCCTCAAGTCCAATAATTTTTCAAAAAATTGAATAAAATGTAGGAAAATTAAATATATAAATTATAAATGAAACTTTACCAATCAGATCAATGAGGTTATTGTTCTAATAATGGATTCATTTTTAAAATTGCAGGACTCTAAATACAATGAGCCAGTTCCGTCTCTGTCTGTCTGTCTGAAGTAACGCTGATTACAGTGCTGTTAACTGGTGATGATAAATTTCATTGCAGCATCATATTCAAAATTCCTAAATAGAAGACTTTTCTCGCGTATATAAAATATGTTGATTTTTTGAGAGGTGTATGGTACATTGGTAGAACGTTCACCTTAGGACTAAGAGGTGGGGTTCTAATCAAGGTTCAGTTAAAGAGGCCATTTTTTCTAGATGTGTGTAGTTTTGCATACATGAATTTTCTGGAAGTACTTAAAAAATGTGCAAATTGTCAGGTGGATTAAAGAAATGCTAATCTCAACAGCCTTAGGCATAAGACAGAAGAGGATTAATTGAAAATTAAATGTTAGACAAAACCACGGGTCAAAGGTCACACTAAGTTAGCAGAACCTGTCTGAACTTGACCCTGGCTTCTTTTTCCTTCATTCTTCCATGAGCCACCAGATAGTCAAACACTTCACCTGAAATAATCATATCATTCTTGTTAGTCTCTCTCACTCTCTCTCTCTCTCTCCCTATATCTCTCCCTATCTCTCTTGCTTTCTTCCTATCACTCTTGCTTTCACCAACTGGCAGATCTAAGTTATGCAGCGTGACTCCGGGGTGGTTTTCCATTCATTCCTCAGTTCTGCGATGTCGCCTCTTATTGCAAGAAAAATATAATGCAGTGCACCTATACAACAGGTGTGAAATATGAACTCGCTAAATAGCAGGTCCAACTTACATATTAAAAAATACTGTCGGTAATAGCACAATCAGTATTAAGTAGATAAAGCCAAAAGCTAAGGTTAACGTCAGTTTCCTCGCTCGAAAGCGATGTCAGTGACGGGCGTGCCCAGGATTTGAACCCGCACTTACTGATCCGCAGTCGAGTATCTTACCGACTTCGCCACTGGCTCCATCCTAATCAATTGGTTTGTAAAGATACATCAATTGGTTTGTCTACACCACAATTTAGCCTTCAGATTATAAAAACCTCTGAGGTTGTTTCTCATTGTCTTCCTCTACATATAGTTAGTCCACTCTTATGAATCACGCACAGGTGTAGGCTATTCTCAAATGTCTCAACACAAAAATGGAAATCAGGGAAACTTCCATAAAACATAACTTTGTATGAAGATAATTTTATGTAAAGATATCTAAAGCTTACTAACTATTTTTCATAACAGTTACAAAACTAACAAAATAAGAATATATAAGAATATATAAAGAATATATAAAGTTTATACACAAGATGAAAGCGAATCACCTACCACCACTTGCATAGTCCATGACAAGATAGAGAGTTCTCTCTGTCTCTATCACCTCGTACAGCTTAACTGCAACAATCCAACAACCCAAAAATCTAGAAACAATTCCATTAACATGCAAAGCCAAATATGAAGTGAAAAGTAAATCACAACAATTAGAGTGATACAGTCATCAAAAAAAGTAAACACGCATTATAGTGAAATGATCAACTATGTTGATATCTATCACTTTTTAATACCACATGTTTAAACCGTTAGGCAATTTAGTCCATTTTCCGTATAGCCAGTCCAGTGAATGTCCGAGATTTTAATCTCAGATCAGCGCGGCTGGGATTCGAACCCGCGAGGGTTCAATTCACCAAAAGATCTGTCATTTAAAACTTCATGACGTTACCCCTACGCTATTTAGACATTCTAAACATCAATGACAACATCGAGCACTATTGAGACAAAATCAAGCCGGCGAGAAGAAAAGAAGGTTCAAAAACGGTGCAAATTCCTAAATCCAGAAAATCAGTTCAAAGTAGATAGTCTATAAAGTTTATCTTTATGGTAATATAGTTTAAAATGTATCAAATTTAAACAGTAACTCTACAAAGTGCCAGAATTTAAGGATCAGTTCAAATAAATAAATTCAAATCAGACTCACCAATGTTAGGATGATCCAGCTGCTGCATGATCTTTGTTTCACGAAAAATCTGCAACGAGAAGAAAAGATTTAAAAGAAATTTGTGTCTTGGCCTGAAAGCTCCACGAGCTGTCATGATCAAATGTTCAGTAGCGTAGTGGTTAGAGGCGTCCGGCAAAGTTACGATATGATAAATGACCGATACCGAGGTGAAATCTTGTGGGTTCGATTTAATTTAGACCAATTGAAATTGGTTACTGAAAAATAAAATATAAAAATATATTTAAAAAACAATTAATTGAAATTTCTAATTCTACACGTATATAAGGCACGCTAAGTCCCGTTGCCAAGGAAAGGCAATTTAAAGGAAGGCACCTCTGGTGTACCTTCCTCAGATGAAGGCTACATTTAGATTGGGTAAAGGTTGGGCCTTTTAGCAAGGCTAGAATATTTTGTTGGCCAATAGTGTTCTGTTGAGTGTGAAGTAGGCGATTTAGTAGAAATAAATACCTGCCTAGGGACTCAGTAGAACACGGAGAGTGACAGAGTGAGAAATACAGAGAGACAGAGACAGAGAGAGAGAGAGAGAGACAGAGAGAGAGAGCGAGAGAGAGAGAGAGAGAGAGAGATAGAGGAGAGAGACAGAGAGAGAACTGCACATGTTACGCCATCAGAGCAATGGTTATAACAACTGTGCAGCGACTAAAATACTAGACCCTACTTGTAAAACCATAGAAAGGCAACAACGTAAAAACGTAAAATATGCGTTTGTCAGGGATAGAACAGGAAGACAAGGATTTCAACAAGGCAGAGAACGTCAGGACAAACCTTGGGCAGACTCTGGTGGTTCAGCTGAGATTTGTCGATTATTTTTATTGCGCACTGAAATCAAACCGCATACAACGCATAAACAGGCACATTATTTTGCCCCAATCAACACATAATAAGTAAACATACAAAAAAACTTCCTTTTAGCGTGCCGTATATCCCTATTCGGGGTCGACACGGAGGGGTGTATATGGGAAATGGAACATTAAGGTCTGCTATCCATCGGTCTGATAGCACCAAGTGTACACGTGTGGGTTTTTATTCGCCCCTCGGAAGAGAAACGTCCACGTCGCTACGCAGTCTCGAACTCGCGACCTCTCGTTCAAGAGGCGAGCTTTCTATCCACTGCGCCACGAGGCGCTCCAATAAGTAAACATACATTATTTTAAATTATCATTCATGATTATATACAGCATTATATGTTTACACTTCAGGCATTTCAGTCAGTCATACCGCTCCTACGAATGTCCGAGGTTTACTGTCTCATTAGCTCGGCCTGGAATCACACCACAGTTACCTGTTGCTCTACACGCAGAGCTAATGAACAATTAGCAGTCTTCATAAGTTTGCTACAATACTATAAGCCAATTAACTTTAATTAATCCAGAAAGGCTTAATTTATTCTAAAACTAAACTAAGCAAACAATCAGAAACTTTCAACAAAGTGTAATTCTATATTACTTATACAAATGTATCTTCTAGGGAACAGTAAAGTAAGGAGACTAGCATGTCCAAAGCACAAGTTTTCGGACAGTTTTTGAAGGCTGTACACGTTGCCTATACATTGCCTACAAGAGAACATTGAAACGTGTGTGCATTTAAAAAAAAACTAAGGTTAACGTCAGTTTCCTCACTCGAAAGAGACGTCAGCGACGGGCGAGCCAGGATTTGAACCCCGCACATACTGATCCGCGGTCGAGTATCTTACCGACATCGCCACTGGCTCCAGTCAATTATCCACTGCGTGCAGGTGTTACTGTTTTCCAAGACATACAAATATTGAAGGACCTACACTGCTCCCGACAAAGATCAAATCCCATCTCCTTATCCTGGAATTCTCAGTGAGCTGAAAGTCTTGCCGTAGAAGGTGGTGTTACAGTTACTGGAATCCAGTTATTCTCCTAGATGGCATGTCATCCATGACAGCATCGAGCAAAATAGGGACAATTCCAAGACGGTTAGCAAAAAGAACATCGAAAATGGTGAAATGTTGCAAGTCAGAAAGCCAGTCCAAAGATAAATAGAATTATGGAAAAGATAGTTTACTGGTTGAGATCGGGCTAGCGGTTTAGCTCTACAGCTTACTTAACAAGTTCCTGATATCACATTCGGGCTCAGAACCTGGCGTTAAATACTCATAAAGAGCTAAATGATGACAGTTTTTGGACATCATTTTTATTTTCTAAACAATCCACTCACTGTCTATCTGCTAAAGTTAATTCACTGGAATGATTACCAACCTCTTTTCCTGTTGGCATATGTCGCGCAAGCTTGACTTTGGCAAAATTACCTTTACCAATGGTTTTTCCCAGCCGGTATTTTCCCACATGTGGTTCCTCTAAACTTCTCAACCTTGAAGATCTCGCGACCGATACCTCGCCGGACACGTGCTGCACAAATGAAAGAATTTGACATGATTACTTTCACTCTTGTATGTAGGATACTATAATCCTATTAATTCATCATCATCATCATCATCATCATCATCTTCCCATGAATCCCAGTTCAACAAGGGTCGGGATACGAATAGACTGTCTCAAATCCTCTCTGTCCCACATCACATCATCAGTCAATCCCCTATTTGAGACTTTTCCACTATAATTCTAATAATTAAGCTTTTTATATTAGTTTTCCGCTTTTAATGAACTAAATCCGGAATATCTAAGCGTTTCTATTCCCTGTATCTTCCGTTTACACAAACGTTTTCATATTTCGCTTTTCTATTTACCTGCGTTTTTACAATGTTTGATGTGATTAATAAATAAATAAATGTCAATAACAAACGCCTCAACTGCTATATCCTCCTTTGTCACCCGTGAGTACAATTCTTACTATCTCAGAGGAATAAGTCTAGGGGCAGACCTTGGCTCGCTGTCGCTGACTCTGCTGGGAGGCTGGACGGGAGGGGTGGGAGGAGGGGAGGGACTCTAGGACTGGCTGGAGGGAGGAGGGGGTGCGACACCCCGACCCCGAGGAGCTGTACCCCGAGCTCCTATACGTGTGCGGCAGACCCTGGGTCGTCGTCATGGTCGTTCACCAGGGTCGTCCACCAGGGTTGTCCACCAGGGTCGTCCACCAGGGTCGTCCACCAGGGTCGCTCACTAAGGTCGTCCACCAGGGTCGTTCAGCAGGGTCGTACACCAGGGTCGTTCACCAGGGTCGTCCACCAGGGTCGCTCACTAAGATCGTCCACCAGGGTCGTTCACCAGGGTCGTCCACCAGGGTCGTAAAAGGTTCAGGGTATTAGAAAGACGGTTGACGGAATATTAGTGTCAAAGATACATCGGGCGCTGAAATCAATCAATCAATCAATTAGTCAATCGGTCAGTCAATCAATCAATAAAATAACCAGTAAATCAAATATTCAAAGAAACAATATATAGATCAATTAATAGTTACAATTTTACAAATCTGATATATTCCTTCTTTAAGGTCCATGTTTCACATCCATATAATAGCGTGGTCCAAACCAAAGTTTTCACTATCTTTATCTTTGTGTCGTTCTTTAGGCTTTTTGTTAAAAGTTCTTTTCTATTACCAAAGGCCGCTTTTGCTTGTGCAATCCTACTGCATATTTCTGTCTCACATTTCCCATCATCGGTTATGGTATGACCCAAATATTTGAAACTCCTTACCTGTTCCAATTTCGTACCATCTATTGTGATACTAACTTCACCTTTAATATTGGACACTCTCATAACTTTTTGTCAATTTTTGTCATGTCATATTTCAATGCCGCATTATTCAGACTATTCATTATCATCTGCAGTTAGTTTTTGTTAATAATAATAGTAATAAAAATTGTAGTAATAATAGTAGTAGTAGAAGTGAAAATAATAATAAGAAGAAGAAGAAGAAGAAGACGAGAAAGAAGAAAAAGAAGAAGAAGAACAGAGTCAGCCTTGACCTCTCAAAATGGATAACGACACCAAGGCTGACATGCAGGGCTAACAACAACAACAGTACAACGTTGCTGATGTAATATGGATGAATCAGAGGATCCTAGGCTATCAGTAATCAGAGGAGCCTAGGCTATCAGTAAGTATAATTAGGCTGTGATGATTGGCTCAGTGTGTTCATGTAGAAATCCAGAGATCCGCAAACACATCACTAGCTCTAAAGTGTCTGTCTGTCGCTGTGTGTGTACGTGTGTGTGTATGTGTGTGTGAGTGTGTGTGCATGTGTGTACCTCTATCCGACACTGTATCTGTGTGCGTTTCGATTTTTCTCAAAGCATTAATATCGCTATAATAGTAATACAGCAGTATTGGATTTCTTTAATGCGATTAGTAATAACTAACTTCGAAAACACACACACACAAATTCACACATACACACACACACACGCACACACACACATATATCATCTGTACCAACTCTCTCCAGAACTTCCTCATTTGTGGCCTTTTATGTCCAGCTAATCCTCTCCATTATTTCATATTCTCATTTCCAACGCCTGTAGTTTTCTGATATCTTCCTTAACTAAGGATATATATATATATATATATATATATATATATATATATATATATATATATATAATATATATATATATATATATATATATATATATATATATATATATATAATATAGAAATTATGTTTTCAGAATTATTGACATTGTTTATATATTCTAATAATACATGAAAATTTAAAGAATAATAAAACAACGACAACACGTGAAAGTCAAAGCTGCGCCCATTATCAGAGATACGACAGACAAATTGCTTGTAGAGCTGTTTGTAAAACACTACAAACACTATACAAACACTATACTACACTATCGACTATGGGCAAAGCTATATAATGCACTGCTTGTTATTACTGCTTGTTATACTAATTAGACAGTCTAGAGATAATTGGTTGTACTGCAGTCCGATTGGTTGTATAGCAGTCTGATTGGTTGTATAGCAGTCTGGTTGGTTGTATATCAGTCTGATTGGTAGTATATCAGTTTGATTGGTTGTATATTAATCTGATTGGTTGTACAGCAGTCTGATTCGTTGTAAAGCAGTCTGATTCGTTGTAAAGCAGTCTGATTGGTTGTATAGCAGTCTGGATATTAAATTGTAATTATCGACGTAATTTGCACATACACTCAAATAAACTTAAGAACGGGTCTTTATTACGAGTTTCAATGCTGTAACCTTTCGTTAATTTTAATAAAGTTTTTATTTTTCTCCACACAAATACTCAGAGACTTGCCAAACGGTAGCATGAAACAGCCGATCCGCAGAACAGCTGATCAGTGGAACAGCTGATCCGTGGAATAGTTGATCCGTGGAACAGCTGATCCATGGAACAGCTGATCAGTGGAATAGTTGATCCGTGGAACAGCTGATCCATGGAACAACTGATCCGTGGAACAGCTGATCCGTGGAACAGCCGATCCGTGGAACAGCCGATCCGTGGAACAGCCGATCCGTGGGACAACTGATCCGTGGAGCAGCTGATCCGTGGAACAGCTGATCATAAAGTAGAAATAACGTAAGATAGAATGCCCAAAAATTCTACATGGCATAGAGACACATAGATAAAGAAAGCTCAAAATCTCCTACAGAGCATAGAGATACAGATATATAGAATGCTCAACAATCCTATAAACAAAAAATCCTATAAACCATAAAGATACAGAAATTTAGTATGCTAAACAATCATACAGAGCATAGAGATACTCTGATACAGATATGTAGAATGCTCAACAATCCTACAGAGCATAGAGATAAGAGGAGATAGAATGCCCAGCAGGAGATATCGTGAGTCAGAGATAGCCACCTGGTAGTGACTAGTAACCTGCCTGGATACTCAGTTAATAATCCATCACTCTCGACCTCTCTGTACTCAACTGTTAGAGTTAAATGAGATTTAGTATGTGAATCAAGTTAAAAGCACAACGTATTCTATACACACACTGTACACAGTACCTTGCATTACATACGTGATCTATAGGACAAAAGGCACATAATATATAAGTAAATTGTTTTATGTGGATTACTTGGTTTTAGATATTTTATTTCTATCGTGTCCTATTCACCTTCCTCTCCTATCTTATCTTGTAAGGTTCGTCATTCAAAATTTTGAAAGTTAAGATAATTATGATTCCATTAAGTTTTCCTTGTTTCAAATACAATAATTATAAAACACAATTTCCATAAAGCAACAAGGATACAGAATTTGGACAAAACGCATTATAAAGCAGCTTAATGTGAAAATGAGTAAACACAGAAACTTATTTAATTGACAAACAGGATTTTACTACAGTGCAGGTTACATTAGTCTGGTAGAGCTATGACACAGGAGTCAACTGACACGGTTTTCTTGGTCACATCTCTGAATATGACTCGTGAAAATGGTTTTAGTTTTAGTCATCAATAGATAAAAGGAAATGGTAAACTTTAAACTATAACAATTATCTAAGAGTGGATCCATCAAAGTACCGTCCTAGGAAAGATTATCGTTTTATTTCTTTGTAACAATTTCAGTTAATAAAAATGGTCGTGGCTTAAACAATTTCAAAGCCAAAGTATGGCACATCAAAGCCAAAGCCAGGTACATCAAAGCCATAGCCTGGCACACCAAAGCCAAAGCCTTAACGTCAAAGCCATAGCCTGGCACACCAAAGCCAAAGCCTTAACGTCAAAGCCAAAGCCAGGTACATCAAAGCCATAGCCTGGCACACCAAAGCCAAAGCCTTAACGTCAAAGCCAAAGCCAGGTATATCAAAGCCATAGCCTGGCACACCAAAGCCAAAGCCTTAACGTCAAAGCCATAGCCTGGCACACCAAAGCCATAGCCTGGCACACCAAAGCCATAGCCTGGCACACCAAAGCCATAGCCTGGCACACCAAAGCCAAGGCCTTAACGTCAAAGCCATAGCCTGGCACACCAAAGCCAAAGCCTTAACGTCAAAGCCAAAGCCAGGTACATCAAAGCCATAGCCTGGTACACCAAAGCCAAAGCCTTAACGTCAAAGCCAAAGCCAGGTACATCAAAGCCATAACCTGGCACACCAAAGCCAAAGCCTTAACGTCAAAGCCATAGTCTGGCACACCAAAGCCAAAGCCTTAACATCTAAAGTTAAAGTCAAAGCCATTCACAGCCAAAGCGACATGTTTACTAACACAATCACGAGCAGAGCATTCTGCGCTAATAATAATAATAATAATAATAATAATAATAATAATAATAATAATAATAATAATAAAGGTTTAACGTCCGTTTCCTCATACAATGATGATGTCAGGGACCTCCCCCCATCACATGTCACTACAAATCGATTCACCCCTAACGATCTGGAAAAAAAACATGTGCTGAAGAGAAATAAAAGATCCTAAACAGTGCCGGTCCGGTGATAAAAAAACAGTCAGGCAAGATGAAATAAAATCTATGGTGGGAAGAGATGTGTTTTCAACTTATAACGGAAAGTGGAAGTAGAACATGAGCAAAGATCAGTAGGCAGAGAGTTCCAAACAGTAGGAGCGGAGAAAGAAAATGAACGTCTACCTAACGAAGTGAGAATATTAGGAATTAACAAATAAACTAAGCTTTCTGAGCATGACGTTAAGCACACGTCTATGCTATGCTAGTAGATCAGCTACAAGCTCTACAGGCAGATAGCGCGGGTCTCTAAACGAAAGCAGATGTTTTCTGTTCCCCACTGACTCTGATTACAAGCGTTGTCGATGCTTCAATGGCGTCAACAACAACAACACGAAACAATTACAACGCGCTACAGATTTCCCTGTTAAAGCAACAGAACGATATCAGCAGCAACAGTAAAGCAGTCTCGAAGATCGATTTTATCAGTTGCTTATACACAATTTTTTTCTTAATTAATCAAAATTCCACATAATTGGAGCGTCATAAAATTCTAAAATAAAAAACAATTTTGATAAAGTATTAGAAAAATTGCTTTAAACCAAAGATATAGTACACTAATGTTCTATGCAAATATTTGGCACTTTAACGTACATGGTAAAAATCAAAGAGCAATTGCAGAGCAAGTTTATTTATCACAAAGAAAACTGAGAGAAGATCACGAGTGGGAACCGAACTATAGGCCTCGTATTTGGTAAGCAACAATGCTACCGGTTGTCTCTGAATGGGTACAACAAGCGCCCTGGTGTCGGTTATACCTATTATAAACTCACTCATCTTAGGGTCTATCTGAGTATCTATCACATTCCAATAGAATCATTCTGGTCGTAAATATTTTAAGTCTGCTTCCAATTAGCAATTTCATGACAAAACCACAAAGCTATCTAGCTATGAATAGCTCTCGAGCTATTAATAGCTAACGAGCTACTATATAGCTAGTTAGCTACTGATAGAAGCCTAGTTACTGATAGCAGCCTAGTTACTGATAGCAGCCTAGTTACTGCTAGCAGCCTAGTTACTGATAGCAGCCTAGTTACTGATAGCAGCCTAGTTACTGATAGAAGCCTAGCTACTGATAGCAACCTAGTTACTGATAGAAGCCTAGTTACTGATAGCAGCCTAGTTACTGCTAGCAGCCTAGTTACTGATAGCAGCCTAGTTACTGATAGAAGCCTAGCTACTGATAGAAGCCTAGCTACTGATAGCAACCTAGTTACTGATAGAAGCCTAGTTACTGATAGCAGCCTAGTTACTGATAGCAGCCTAGTTACTGCTAGCAGCCTAGTTACTGATAGCAGCCTAGTTACTGATAGAAGCCTAGCTACTGATAGAAGCCTAGCTACTGATAGCAGCCTAGTTACTGATAGAAGCCTAGTTACTGATAGCAGGCCTAGTTACTGATAGCAGCCTAGTTACTGATAGCTATATACCCAATAGAACATCTATATCACGAATCCGCAAAATTAAAGCAAAGGTGTAAAAAAATAACAGGCTAGCCGCTATATCATCATAGCAAATTTAAAATGAATAATTAATTAATTACAGTGAAGGACAAAATAATTACACAATTATTAAAAACTTCTAAATTTTAAAAAATTAAACATTACTTCACTCTTATCCGGTGTTCGCTTAATATCCATCACTGATTAATTCGTGCAAGAAATGTTAACGGATTATAAAAATGCACATTGTATTAATTATGCGTTGTTTATAGAGTGTACTTAATAGTATACAATATAATGTATACAGACAGACCTACAATTAAAATTTAAAATACAATAAGATATACAACAGGAAACCACCTTAGAAGCCACACTTTTCCCGGGCTCTAGACTACATAAGGTATGGATAAGGCATAGACTTTGTGAAGGGATTTCCTTATTGATCTAAGGAGTGCTATTACGGAGCGCGAAAACAGACTTTGAGTGTGAATATGTACCTTGAACCTGCCACTTGGCAGTGTACTGAAGACAGATAATATATATAGGCCTACAATTAATATTTAAATTACAATAAGATATTATAGAACAATATCTAAAGAAGAAAAAGCACAGAGTTCTATTTGTGCACCCACAGAAAGTGCAGCACTGGGGTGCCTGGCTAACAAGCAGATGTTGCTTGTATCGGCGCTGACATATAAATCATACCTGGCTGGTATCACCAACCAGTGCCATAAATACCTAATGCTTTACTGCATTCAAGCAATCATAACAGAGGAGCTTGCATTTCCAAGCATACTTCACGCCCCTATAGGATCCCAAACTTTGCATTATTTGAAGCAAAATGTAGGTCGTTCCTGAGAGATGAATAAATTGTAACACAGCGTACATTGACTGCATAAAAAAGGGGTACATATATAGAATATTGCATTGACTAGGCAAGATATGATAAAGAAGAGAATGAAGATTTTAACATTAAGTATATAGCTTTCGTTTATATAGTATTGGGTATAATGTAATATGTATGTATTACATAATACATATGTATATTACGTATATTATGTGTACATGTATATTATGTATATTACGTAATATGTATAAATAGTACTGAGTATCATGTCTCTCTTAGTGCACTGCATACTGGCAGGTCCATGGCATATAACGCCTCTACTCTTCTCTGTCTTCCATTTTCCTTTTCATTTCCACATAGGAGTGGGTCTTTATTTAAATCATTTGTATGTGGAAATGAAAAGGAAAACAGGAGACAGAGCAACATGTAATATGCATATATAGTACTGAGTATCATGTAATAAGCATGCATTACGTAATATGCATAGCCCTAACTGCTGTTGTTGCACACAGATGCTGTGCAATGGATATCAAAAACACGAATTAAATTGAGAGGGGACGAGTAATTTACGTAATGCCAAAACTGCACATTCTGTAGAATCTTCGTCAACCAGGGAGGATGCCTCCCCACACTATATTCCCCATTTTCCTGAATCCTCTTTCATTCACATCTGCCTTGAGGAACAGCTGAGAGTCTCACGTGATGGCAGTCTGGTACGACATTCACACAGAACTATAAAACAGGTTTTTATTAACACTGGCAGGATTGTAGTACAAACATGAGCTAAGTGGCAGCGCCCGCAGACACTTTGTTACCATATCTAATCCAGTACCAACCAAACCCCGCCGCCCGCTGTTGAGGCATCAAGCCTCGTTATAAAGATGATAAGTGCGGGGCGGTGATGAGTGGGAGAAGGTACACTAGGGGGGGATAAAATATTAGGCGGCTTAGTTTCGTGAATGCTGCAGACTTTTAGATAGAAATTTGAAATATCTCAATAGCATAGGGGTAACGTCATGAAGTTTTAAATGACAGATCCTGCGGTGAATTGAACCCTCGTGGGTTCGAATCCCAGCCGCGCTGATCTGAGAGTAAAATCTCGGACATTCACTTGACTGGATACACGGAAAATAAACTAAACTGCCTAACGGTTTAAACATGTAGTATTAAAAAGTGATAGATATCAACATAGTTGATCATTTCACTATAATGCGAGACTACTTTTTTTACTTTTACTTTATAGCTTCAGATTAGTCCATGTGCTTCCATTGTGTCAAATATTCCTCAAGTGATAACTCTAAATCATAGGTCTAATCTAGAAGTAGTAAACTTATGGTTATATATTGGGAGGGGATAATGATATAGTATGGCAATCCTCTTTCCACGTCAGAATTCTGAAATCTAATGTCCCTCCCTGGAGAGTACTACTAGCGCAGAGAGTACTACTACTAAATACTTTTACTTTTTAGACTCAGAAATTAAAGTACTTTTCCAGCACTACCTCCCTGGAAAGTACTACTAACGCAGTTCTAATTATTATAATAAAGATTTATAACCAAGCTTTGATAGGAGTTTGGTTGGCCTGTGGCATATCCGAAATAGGAGCAACAGTGTAGTGAGAATAAGTCCGGAGCTACTGGAATAAATCCGGAGCCATCAACAGGACGTATGGAGTTTATATAGAGATAAGAGAGGAGATGAGTGGAGTGCTGCAGGAAGTGGAGAGAGGATAGCACTTGTCTTTATTCCACTCTTATCCTATTCCTCCCACAAACACGCGCACACAAATACATACACTGACATACATACATACAAACACACGTACAATACATACATATGCTGTTACAAACACACATGTACTTACACAGGCGCACACATCTGCACACACAATGAAGCTCAAACAGATTATACACATTCAAACAAGTACACCTACACACATACCCACACATACCCACACGTACACCACACTTACAAAGAGGCGATTATAAGAAACAGTTAACCCTCCCCCCCACTAAGGATCGAAGGTAGGAGCCTAGTTTTGTAGTAATAACATATGACATATTAAGAAGATTTAACAATAATCATTTAATATATACAAGTCAAGTTTAATTTTTGTTCGTATGGTGACGCACCCGACAACCGCATGTGTTTACAATGTTTTCTTTTTAGAAACTCTTGCTGTTATGCTGTTATTGTTAACTCTTTGTTATTTTCGTTATTTCCTCTTATCTCTCAATGGTTAATAGTAATCGTTGCCTTTTGGTGGTACTCTGATGGCAGCCGGCGCGGATTTAAGTATAACCTTCCAATACCCCGGGGATTCGTTCAAAGCTATCAACACGCGGCCTTCCTAGTTTGTCACCGCTTTATGTAATAACCGACATCAAAGTAGCTTAACTTCGCTCAGTTGAGGCGCAGAAAAAATAGAGTGCAGGAAGGCAAATGGGTGCCACATCAGAAGCCAGATATTCATAGGCTATAGGCTATATTAAAATATAGATAGTGTGATAGGATTAATAAGTTGATCGATGGAGTGCTCTTTATGGTCGCGATAGAAAAATGACTAATTACCTGCTACGAGCTACACGATGGTAAATAGAGAGAGAGAGGGGGGGGGAGGGGGAAGAGAGAAAGAGAGAAAGAGTGAGAAAGAGCGATATGATGAAATGAGACAGTCAAAGTGACTCTGTTATCATATAAATTAAAAAGACTAATCCATAACAGAAAAAACTACTTACAGTTACAATCAAATCGATGTAGACACTGATATTTTAACTAATCCTAACGAGTTTAGATATTGTACAGGTAAGTTTGCTGCTCTTTTTAAAATCCATGCACATCTACAAGTGTATTATCCCATATTACTGTACTTCAGAAGTAGAAATTAATCCATTCGATTTTTAAACTGCACTACAATTTATAGTAATATTTAACTGTTACATTAGCAGAATATAAGTTTTTTCAATATGAATACGATTACCAGAATAGCATAGAAATGAAGATCAAAATAACTACTTTAATTTATAAAGCGGATATTTAATTACTACTACTTAGTTCATAATGAAAATCCAATTAAATCCTAGTATCCAGCACAAAACATCTTCTTATTATTTTGAAAATCGCAACTTCCACAAGTCCACAACCACAGCCTGGTAAAACTCTCCAGTGACTAATGTTAAGTGTTTCACTCACTCCAGTGTGCTGTAAATGAAGCAGAGGCTGTTGCTGCTGGTGCCCAACCTTTGTACTGCGCTTAATTAATGTAAAAGTTTTTATAAGTTATTATTCCATATATAGCTTGTATAAGCAAGTGGGCATAGGGGGCCCACCTCATCGTAAGCAGAATCCCCCAAGAATAATGGTATATCACAAGAATTTTTATAAATATATAACTTCAAGATCCACTCGTATGTGGACATGAAGAGAAAGACGGTAGGTAGAGATGAGTAGAGGCGTTATATACCATGGACCTGTAGGCAGTTGGCAGTGCTCTAAGAGAGAGATATATATATATATATAGCTTGAACAACAACAACAGAATTAGAGTGCTATTGTCGTCCATGACAACATTGAGCACTGTGGAACCAAATCCAATCGGATGAGAAGAGTGTGGGGTCCAAAATCGGTGCAAGTCAAAATCCAGGCAGTCAGTCCGAGGAAGGGTATTAGTGGAATGGAGGTTTAAGTGCATGAAGTTACACATATGACACGTGTTTACAAAGTTTCCTCTCCTGGTTGTAGTTTTTGTAGAATAAAAAGGTTAATTCTCGATTTGAGGCCGGACTGCTGTAGAATAGGCCATTCGTAAGAGGTACGGTATGATGAGACGATTGAGCAATTTAGGAAGGCAATGAAAAATAAATTCAGATGCCCCAATTTTCTAACTTTATAGCACTACTTAAATTTTGCATAGTTTTCGAGATGGGATCAACCTATTGGGCAATGGAGAGATCCTACTTAACTCGAGAAAAATCTGTAAATATGAATATATATCATGGATCTGACACTTGCCAAAAAAACATTAAAGGAAAGGGTAGAGTCAAATATTTGTAAACTTCTTCTCGAATATGTCAACCTCAAGTAAGTTTATGTTTCCTTGATGTGCCACTATGAATGAATAAATTCGAATAATTAGCAGAATATTATGAAGTAATTTACTTGAGATCCTGTAAATCTACTAAAATCCAGAGCTGATTATTGCTGAACAGTACGTGGTCAGACTGTTGATACTCCTGAGTCTTAATATGATTTTAATCTGATTTTATTATTTAAAATCTATTAAATATTTTAATCTATTAAATACACTTCAAACAATCGCTAAATCTAAAGCGGTATGAAATCTAAGCCACTAATCAGTCCAGACAACTAACTCAGACACAAACTTGTATATTTCTATTCAGGATACATTATGCTACATCCTAGCTGACCATAATATCAACACCAATAATTCTAACATCAAATTGCTCTCGTCGTTCATGATACCACACAGCACAACGAAGTCTAAATCATAGTATTTCTATCACACGTAGCGAGCAGAAGGTTGAGAAGCGCAGGTTCAATAGTTTCAGAACAGCTTGGCTGGGCACAGCTGCACCGGACCCAGTGTACCTCAGCCTCTTTGTGCTGGCTACAAGCCTACAGCTGCCTGGTAGGCCTACTTGTGCAGGCCACAGGCCTTGCAGCCTGGTAGCCACTGGTCTTAATTAACAGCATCAGCTGTCATCTGCTACCTCTCATGCCGCTTGTAGCCGCTGTCTCATGACGATATGATAAGCCGATGAGGAACTCACAGTTTAACGTCTGTTTTCTTATCACAAAGGATACTGTCAGAGACAGCAGGGCTGGGTTTTGAACCGATAGCTTCCTGCGAGTCCTGCTCTCAGACAAGCTTGCAATCAATTCGTTTATCCAACTTATTTTATGTTTTGCTTATACCTAATATTATGAAGGGGAAGATATCCTCGCCGATATCAATCTCTACCATTTGACTTTACCCGCGACATAACTAAAAATCTGCTTTTTGCATCTTATGAAACTTTTCTATTCTCAACTTTATCTTGAGCCTGTTGTCATATTTCCAAGAATTCTAAACGTTTACGAGGATTTCGCGCTCTCCTTCCGCTCTCCTGGAGCCACCTGCGACGGTTGAATGTCAGCCGCCTGGCGACTACTTTTGTTTTAATCTACCGGTGACAATAACCGCCCGAGCTCGTGAAGATATTGTTCCCGTCACGTGTAGCTGAATTCAGCTCAGATACCGAGCGACATTTCGTTCATAATATGCAAAAGCGACTTTCGGCGACGATATCGATCGGAGTGAAAGATATCTTCGTCACAAAAGATCAACTATTAGCTATTAATTCGGCCAGCTACGAAGGCATCATAATTATATATCTTTTATGAATTTATGGTTTTATGAAGGGGGGTTAGGGGAGGGTGAGGGACGAGTCTGTTGGCGTTCCAAAATATTAATTATGACGTATTAAGCTTAGTGATGACGTATTTAGCTTAGTGATGACGTATTTAGCTCATGCAGATACTGCATATCATATCATTGCATGCGTCGTCATATCACAAACTTAAGATTAAATGATGCACCTTTTCTATCCTAAAACTCGCGATTATATCAACTGAAAAAGGAAATTGCAGTTTTCTATAACAATATTTTTCAACATTGACTTAGGATAGAGGGGTTTATCCCCCCCTGGCACGTCAATAGGACGTACACTGCGAGATGTTTTCTGTAGGCTCTCTATAAGCAGGTGGTGTAACTTAGCGCGTACGTCGTGGGCCCAGTGCAACTGTGGAGTTTAAGGGTTAGCAGAGAGAATTCTTTGAACAAATTCAATGTAATAAAGATATATTTGTCGAATCTTTGAACAGGCTTTTCGGATACAAGATTTGCACCAATTAATGCACCCTTTTCAGTTTTTACACTTGTTTTTACTGCGTGACATTACTTCAAAAGAGAAAGATGTTGTCTTAGACAACAGCAGCATTCTAACCGTTGTAAATTTACTGGATATTTCAAAGTCAGTTAAGCTGTTAAATTATTTAGTATGACATTATGCACAAATTTGTTTAGATGTATACAAATGACATTTTAATAATAGATATGAGCGATATTTTACAGATCAAAACCAATAAAGTCTTTAGGTACATCTGGAAGCAACAACTGTACAATATAACAACAACAACATTACAATATCGGTTGCACACAACTAGCAACTGTTACAATCATACAACTGTGACAACCACACAACTGTGACAACCACATAACTGTGACAACCAGACACCTGTGACAACCACACAATTGTGACAACCACACAACTGTTACAACCACACAACTGTTACAACCACACAAGTGAGACAACAACACATCTAGTAACTGTTACAACCATAAAACTCTGACAACCACACAACCAACAACTTAGACAACCACACAACTAACAGCTCAGACAACCATACAACTAATAGCTCAGATAACCATACAACTTATAGCTCTGACAACCATACAACTAACAGCTCTGACAACCACACAACTTACAACTCAGACAACCACACAAATAACAACTCTGACAACCACACAACTAACAACTCTGACAACTAACAACTCTGACAACCACACAACTAACAACTCTGACAACCACACAACTAACAACTCAGACAACCATGTAACTAGCAAATGTTGCAATCACACAGCTGAGCACCTAAAAGACAACCCATTGATAATAGATATGTCAATGCAGAACAATGGAGATTTCCCTACCAGTTCTTCACAATGTCATTGACCATGAAAGCACGGCAAAACTTTAGTCTTCTCGCTTTATACTCATATATTTCATTGGTTAATCAACTAGCGGCGCCTGAACTGCTCCAAACCTCACTAGTGTAGTCACTGAGAGACGAAACAGGCGTTAAAAGTTTAATACAGTTCAAGTTTAAATAAAAATTCATTCTTACTAAAGTTAGATAGTACAGGTAAATTTTGTTAAATAATTTTAATTATTAAAATACATCTGCTAATAAGAATGACTACATTCGCACACTAGAATACAGTATTTAGTGTCAATGCATATCACATAATTATATGCACAGTGTTAAATAATTATGTAGACGTCTTTATAGGATCAGCAAACCTTTAGGCAGTATCGTAACAGCATAAAAGTTTTCGTAAATTCTTTAACATTTTTCGCTAATGCATAAAGCTATCAACAACTCCAAAGTTACCCACATAAGAACATTTGTAAAAAGAAAACCCACATAGTGGCCTCACTGCAGCCAGACAGTTACAGAAGTCCAGTCAAGCAGCTCAAGTGATTTCAAAACAAGCACATAGCAACTAATACACAGAGTTATACAACTCATTTATATTCTCCTTTATATTCTTAGATTCTCATTTATATTCTTCATATTCCCCTTTATATTCATATACTGCTAATACACACAGCACATCATAATTATTGTACAAGTCAATCAACAAAATGTAACAGTTGAGAGATAAGAGAGGACTCATGATACAAGATCATCACTTCTAGATTCGATGTAGATATCAGATTCATTAGTTCAGATGACTGGCTGGTGGGAGGATCCCATGTAGAGAAAGTCTCAGTTAAAATTACTCCATTCTGCGACCATTTCTCTACAACCTCTACCTAAGGATGTTTCCAGAAAGTCCATGTATACACATGTGTCAACTATATTAATACATATCGCTGAATTTACAATTGCTAATTATAATTCAGCATTATATCTAGCACCACACATTGTTTACATAACGTCATTCAAGAGATGAACATGAAATAACACAACCGATGCTAGAATGTTAGGACAATCCTCATAGCTTAATGATATCAGCAGTGAGTCTCATCAAATAGACTCACAGTTCAAGTCTGAATCACAACCAGCCATTAGATCTGATAACAACGAGTTAGAATCGCTCTTGTCTACTGACACACAATAAACATTCTGGGCACCAGTAGATAAATCGCGACACACTTGGAAATCTTTCATTTATATTGGCGTATGGACATGCTCCGTAATAATAATAATCCAATTTTAAATGTAGACTATAGCAATCACATATTTTTAAACGATCGACAATGTCTGTGGGTTGGTCCTAGCGTTCGTAACAACATTAACGTTCAACTGGTCCTGCGATAAACTGAGACATAAATGAGCATAACGGCGGTGAATAATCTGAAATACGAACTAAAATCTCTCAACTCAACAAGAAAAATTAATCAAATAAATCTGCTGCATGATATGAACATCTGACAATTAATAACATTCACAAATTATATAAATAATAATAATTAGTGAATTATATTATAATTACTAACATATTTTATAATAAATGAGGAATACAAAGAGAGAAAGCTCCACATACACAATTACACGTGCAGAAGCTCTGATGCAATAAACTAGTTATAATCAACAACACCAACAACAGCTTCAATGATCAGCTTGGTACTATGTAATCCTAACTGATTAAGTTAATTACTACCACTACTAATAATAATAATGGCGGTTTAAGGTCCGTTTCCTCGTACAAGGATGATGTCAGGGACGTCATTACTCACTAGTTTTACGAGCAGTACCACTGTTAATAATATTATTATACTGTATTTATTACTAGCCTATAATATACGCTGAAAGGAAATGGTATATTCCTTCCTACGTTTATTAGCATCTCAAGTTAACTTGCTAGTAATGGTGGAAGAAAAAGAACTTTTTGAAAATTATTTTATATTTAACTAATTTATTATAAAAATGAGTGTTATTAACAAATTGATAAAATCATCAAAACACTCTGATCGCCTCTAACATTTTATTTATAACATCTTTTACTAGATGTGACATTTTATACAAGACATACCACTACCACAAGGTAATAAGCCTAATCTTTACCCCACTCTAAAAACCCATTCTAGGATAAGACAAACAGTTTACTCGCAATCATCTTTTACTAGATGTGACATTTTATACAAGACCTACCAATACCACAAGGCAATAAGCTTATACTTTACCCCACACTCATAAAACCATCCTAAGATACGACAAACTCTAATTGGTTACACTGCCGCTACTACATCTGCTGGAAGGCGTCGGTGGGGTAGTGCTCTTTATACTGCTCCACGTGTTTCTTCATCTGCAGCATCTGACTCTGCAGGTGGGGCGGCACCGTATCGTACACGTCCGTGAACAGGTCCGTCGGGTTTGGCTTCTTCTTCTTCTCCGCTCTTCCGAATGCTGCGAGCAGCTGCGTGCGGGATTCCTTCATCCACGCCGTGTCCTCAGCGTCGCTCCACCAAGAGTTACGCACCATGTACTGGCGCAGGCGGGGTATCGGATGATCCTCCTTGTCCCACTTGTTGACCTCGTCTATAGAACGGTACGCTGAGCTGTCGTCGGACGTGCTGTGGTGGCCGATGCTGCAGAACAACGGTACGACAAATAGTGGGATGTGATTAGTAGGATATATATAATACGACAAATAGTAGGATATTTTGTATCGACACTCCATTCACGCAGAATGGAGTGTCGATACAAAAACATAGCATGTTCAGCGTCACATCAACTGGCTGGAGCCAGTGGCGGAGTCGGCAAGACACTCGACGGCGGATCAGTATGTGCGGGTTCAAATCCTGGGCTCGCCCGTCGCTGACATTGCTTTCGAGTGAGGAAACTGACGTTAACCTTAGCTTTACCAGGTTTACATGTATCGCTATCTAATAGTACTACACAGAACTCAATTACACCAATCCTAAATATAAATACTAAAGAGAACTCAATTACGTTCAAATCTATAGTTTCAATTTCTACACAAGTGTAGTATTGATCAGAGACAGCCTGACTCAGCTTCAAACCCGTGGCCTCTCGTGTGCCATCAGCCCAGCCATCAACAGGTACAAAATAACAACAGAATCACGTGTGAGGCAGGCAGCACATAAATACAGACCTGTAAACAGCAGCCGCAGACCAGCTGGGCGAATGGTTTAATAGGTTGTTCACGATACGACAAAGTCAGACAATTCCATCGATCTGCTATTTGCTAAATGATAAATGCTATCTTACGTCCACTATGAATAGAAATCACTATAAAGTATGAGAGACTGAAGGGCACACACCGGTAGGTCATAGCTTCAATTAGAACAGGCTTGCACTGCGACAGACAAATCTCTCTAGCGGCCTTTGTAGCATTATACACAGCAAACACATCGTTACCATCAACCCTGATAGTCTCCATCCCATAGCCTGGTCCTCTAGCAGCTGTAGCAACAACAACAACAACAACAAATTAGAGAGCTACTTACTTCATGACAGCACCAGATAATAGAATAGGGCATAATAAGTCTTGTAAATTGCAAGTACATTATTTCCATTAACCTGATGGCCAATGTTCCCGAGAAGGAACCCCTTGAACAGCACATGTAAGCAGATAACTCAAGAATATGAGTAGAGGCCAGGGAAAATTGGACAATTCACTTTTGCACACTGATGAGAGGTCTGGATCATACAAATTTCAACTAAAAAGCTACAAAGTTATCAATTAATTTATATCTACCATTTGTGAAGTTAGGAAATGACAAATTTATGACTGTTTTCATACTTACAATAAGAAAAGAGTCATAAAGGTTAATTGCTTTATTCTATCACATTTTAACTCAGCAATTAAAAAATTCTGTGAAACTATGTAATAAAGATACAAAATTTGCCTCGTCCTCTTCATTATCAGGTAAATGTGGTATCAACTGGACCAAACGCTAGTCTACATGCAGACCAAGCAAGAGATTGATTGTATATTATATTATATTATTTATGTATTTATAGAGATTTACTGTATATTTACCTATACCATCTCCTCTATACTGATCTGAAGTAGGAGTAGATATAGCGTAGCCGTTGTTACGACTGTGGACATAAACAAAACATACAATGGCATAAATAACTGGTAGACAAAAAATAATTATATATAAAAGTAAAATGAGCCTGTGACAAATGTATTCAAACGATTGACATGAAATAGTTTTGCTACTTTTTGATTTTTACTTTATTAGTACAGTTGTGAGCACAGGTCACAAAATTTCTTCTACCATTCACATATAAAGTGACATTTAATTATTTAAGCACAACTATATAATATTATTATCATCGTCATCGTTGTCATCATCATCATCATCATCATCATAATCATCATCATCGTTATCTTCATCGTTATCATCATCATCATCTACACTTCGATGTCGTCCCTGACATCATCCTTGTATGAGGAAACGGACATTAAACCTATATTATTATTATATTATGATTCACTTGAATCCCTGTTAAACAATGGTCAGTATACGAATAGACCTTCTGCGCAGTAACAATACAAGAAAACAGACATATAGACAGATAAGTAGACAGACATACCAGAAGAAGATAACAGGACAGTTGAGTACAGCAGCAATACAAGAGAACAGACACACAGACAGACAAGTAGACAGACATGCAGACATACCAGAAGATAACAGGACAGTTGAGTACAGCAGCAATACAACAGACCAGACACAGACAGACAAGTAGACAGACATGCAGACATACCAGAAGAAGATTACAGGACAGTTGAGTACAGCAGCAAAGTTGAAGGCAGCGTGGGCGTCCCCCTCACTAGCCGCTCCCTCTCCAAAATAACAAACAACACACAGACCATTCTGTGCCATCTTATAGGCATAGGCCGCTCCTGATGCTGCAATCAATCAATCAATCAATCAATCAATCAATCAATGAAATAGCAAACAACACACAGACCATTCTGTGCCATCTTATAGGCATACGCCGCTCCTGATGCTGCAGGTAATCAAGCTATTCTGTGCAAGCCTATAGACTTAAACATTCCCTGATGCTGCAATCAATCAATGAATTAGTAAATAAAACACATGCCATTTTGTGCCAAATAACAAGCATATGCTGCTCCAGATGCATTATTCAATCAATCAATGAATTAGTCAATCTGCAATTATTTAATCTTCAAGCAATAAATAAACTATCAAACAACACAAGCCACTGTTGAACGTCTGCAGACATAAATAGTTATGTATTAGAACTCACGAGTCGCCGTGTTAAACACAATTAATGATATAGTACTTGAGAGATTAAATCAAACCCTGAGGCATTTGCGTTGCTAGCGGTGACGAGATGGTAACAAAGGCATGGTCCGGTGAACCGTAGTGAACCGGCATCTGACGCCCCTTTCCTCTGTCACCCACGTTACCATAGCACTGGTCCATGAAACTGTCCAGCGGAAACCCTCGATACACCAATACCCCTACAGCATGACAAAACTTGAATGGAAGAGCACAGTGTTAAATAAAACACTTCAATATCTTCAGTGATACAGGGATAAGTAGATCCTAACACCTCTGACTGTTATTCACAAGCAAGAAGATAGGTGAAATATATTGTTCATCTCATTTTGTACATAGTTAGACGTCAAAGAGAGGAGTATAACATAGAACTACAGGGATTAGAAATGTAGTTAAAGCGAAAGATAGAAATGATAAGTTGGACTTTCAAAATTAAAAATTATTTAAATTATATCATATGATATGGGAGGATGCATTGCTGAAAGATGTAAATGAAGAATGCAAAGTGTTAGAGGCAGACCCGAGACATGCGACGTTAGATGAATTAATAGCAAAAGTGAATATAGAAATGAAAATGGAAGCTGACGATAGAATTGAAAGAAAGAGTTGAATGACAAGGACCTGCCATTAGGCAGAACACTAAGAGAAAGAGAGGACAGAGACACATGACACTAAACATTAATGATAAATGCACAATCACAATTTTCAGTCAATCGTAGACATAAAGTTAACACACACATTTTAAACTATCTCTATTGCTTAATGGATTTTGTTTAATAAATCTTTCAAAAGTTTTGTGAACTGAAACTGAATAATACAAGCGATACAGAAGATATTCATACTAAAGTCATTAACTTGCATAACTTAATTAAAGTTATTTAAAGCTACAGTTAAAAGCTACAGACAAGTTTAACGACAGTTTCTACTCATAAAGGCATGTGTCAGCGACGGGGCATGTATGGGACTAAAACCTTGCATCTACTGAACTGTAGCCAGATAACGGCAAGTCCCAATAATTATGCTGCTAGATATGCCAAATTAAATCAGTAACGGCCATGGCAACAGACAATGGAAAATTTGTGCATTTGAATTTATCTTATAAAGAGATTAACGCTAAGCGCTGTCTAACCGGCCTCACGGTACTGTCCAAACACGAGATCTTTGTCATTGAGGGCGGCGGCTGAGCCGATGTGAGTCGCCTCCTCCCCGTAGTTAGTCATATAGAACGAGATACGTCCCTGACGCTGCGACTCATAGAGGATCCTGTCCATCGTGTTCAACAGCGTCATGTCCTTGTACATCTTGATCACCATCTCCTTACTTAACTACACACACGCATGTTTAGTGCTCAATGTTGTCATAGTGTTTCATTGTAACATTTCCTTGCTTAACTATGCACACATGATTAGTGCTTGATGTTGTTATGAACGACAGAGGCATTCAAACAAAAGTTTTAATACATGCGTTCAGCAAAAATTAGGCAAACACTATGAAAATGTATTAAATAAATTGACCATAACACAAATCAAAATTGAAGCACACTATATAGTAGGAACTAAAATTCATAAAAAATCATAATTTGCATAATTTAATTCAAGAGGATTAGATTCTTTGTATAATAAAACTGGCATCAATTTTAACTCCGCACCGAATCTTACTCTTAAATTGTAAAAGCTCTTGAATTTTAGAAACAAATCACAATTAATTAGACATAGTCACTTACACATTGACTGGGAGGTCATAAATTTATCTATAGTTCCATGAACAATAAATTGTGTTGTGTTGAATGAATAAAGTTGATTATGTTTTTATTATTACTATTATAAACAACGAAAACTTATATAGCAGTGTCATGGCCGAACTCAGTCTTCGAGACAACTTACAGAAAGAGTTAAAATCAAAATAATAATAAAATAATAAAATAAGTATCTACCTTAGGGTCTTGACTTTCATCTATTATCTGTCCTCTTCTGTCCATAACCCTATAGACTGGAATGCCCTCGAAGCTGTCTGGTTGAATTATCTCCAACTTTTCAGTGAATTTTGATCGAGAACCAGGAAACTCCGGTTTATCAACCATCGAATATTTGGCATACTGCATGTGCGAGGAAACAGATCCCACAAAAAGCTGAAAGAGAAAAGCATCGTTAGGATAGTTATGAATGAATATCTTATAAATGTATAGGTAGCATGGTCAACCAACATTCAGATATACCGAAGGACTAAGCTAATAATTTATATGGCAACCAGATTTATTGTCACTGGTTGCCATTGCCATTACGATTTGTAGAATTTATCAGTTTTTATTAAGAGTATAAAGCTTGTCTTTCAGGAAATGTAATCATTACAGTCCTAATTTTATTATTTCATTCTGCTTTAGTTCCCAAATATTACCAGTAACAAAGAGTTCTGCTTCAAGGCTCTTCAAGAAATCTCAAAACCACTTCTTTCCTAAATATATATTATATTCAAAGCGTAAAGTAAGTTCTACGATTTGAAGATTTATATATTTTATATATATATATATATATATATATATATATATATATATTCGTAGTATATACTTAATTTAAGATGAATCCAGTGCAAATTACACAATTTAAATGTAGGGGGGAGGGACAGTTAATTTTGAAAGAGCAAATAGGCCTACTAACAAAAATTAATAAACTTCACAGCTTTCATAAGGTAGTTGATCAAAACTTTAATAAAGAGGGCCCAACCACTCTTTCACCAGCCCATTCCTAGTCAAATCTTGCAGTAACTCACTAGCTAAATATCTTCTAAACCTTGAAGTAGGCCACTTCACAAATTCTGCGACTGCAGAAATGACTATCAAATTACAGATATTGCTAAACCAAAGTATTTCAAATAAACCAAAAAACAGTATTAGTGAAAGATGCATAAGTTAAAGCTTATTAATTTGATACCTTTCCGGATGATCTCGAATTCCAGACATTTCTTCCCAATAATCTTAAAGTAGCACAAGCCGCCATCTTGAGTCTTGTTTACTTCACCTTGATCTCTAACTTGTTCTTGTTTGGTGATGGAGTGATGGATTCTAAGGTTGCCATTGTCTCGTCAAACTGTTGATCTGAGCACATTTCATAATTTAGAGTTATACTAACGTGTATGTTAAATTTATATTTGCTCTATTCCTACCCTACCCCTAACCGTAACCCCTACTGTAAGTCTCTAACACTAACCTTGAAAACCTAAAGTAAACCATTTGAAGATGTTAAAAGAAATGACGCGAGAGAGAATCGAGCCCAGGACGACAAAATCTAAAGCCTAACGCCTTATAATTAATTACCACTAGATCAAAGTGGCTTGTGATCGACTGTAGTTTAGTAGTTTAGTTTAACGATAAGTTTAACTAGCTATTAAATTTATATTTGTTTATTAAATATTCATCAGAAAAAAAAATTCGGCTATCTTTTTATGCTTTCTTTTTCAATTCTCAATTCAAGATCAGTTCGGAAATTGAAAACATATTGCATGTTAACACTGGTTTGTTTATGTTGACATCTAATACCTATATTTACATGTAAATGTAATGGGTCTACATTATAACTTCGTTTTAATGCATGCATATCGTTATAATGGGTGTCAGAGTTAAACTATAAGTGTTAAGTTATTTTTAAATTAATATCCGCTTGGTAGGTTGTAAAGTAAATGAAATTTCTAAAGAAAGCTTGTATTAGAAAATTTCTGAGGAACTAGTACATTACAATGGTATTGACGACTTTCATAGATGAGCTAAAGTAAACAAAAGCTCACATATCTATGGTTTTAACCAACATGGGACAGCACTGAAGATCGTGCAAAGCTTCCGGCTCTATTGTTTTCTACGGTGGCTCGCAACTGCCATAAATTTTTTTTTTTTTGAAACAAAAAATCAAAAAAACAAAAAAACAAAAAAACAAAAAAACAAAAAAACAAAAAAACAAAAAATCAAAAAAACAAACAAATCTTGGTTACTATAAATAGCCACTTTGTTACTATAAATAGCACACTAGCAGTATCTATATCACACATAGTCGATGACAACATCCAGCCCTCGATCTTGAATCAAAGGCCAGCCTATGTGCAAAAAATAAAGTTTATTGTCAATGACAACATCGAGCACTCGATCTCGAGCCAAAGCCAAACCGATGAGCACAAAATTAGGTCAAAAACGGTGCAAATCCAAAATTCAGTTAATTAGTCATGTTAAGTGAATTCGTCAATGACAACATCGAGCACGCGATGTCAAACCAAAGCCAAGCCGATGAGCAAAAAGGAGGTTAAAACTGTGCAAATTCAATATTAGTTAATTAGTCATACTAAGTTAATTTGTTTATGACAACATCGAGCACTCGATCTTGGGCCAAAGTCAAACCGATGAGCACAAAATTAGGTCAAAAACGGTGATAATTACAAGGTGAGTCTTTGGACTGATTTTCTGCATTTTGGAATTTGCACCGTTTTTGACCTAATTTTGTGCTCCTCGGTTTGGCTTTGGCTCGAGATCGAGTGCTCGATGTTGTCATTGATACGGTGGCTCGCAACTGCCATAAATTTTTTTTTGAAACAAAAAACAAAAAAACAAAAAAACAAAAAAACAAAAAAACAAAAAAACAAAAAAACAAAAAAACAAAAAAACAAAAAAACAAAAAAACAAAAAACAAAAAAAACAAAAAAACAAAAAAACAAAAAAACAAAAAAACAAAAAAACAAAAAACAAAAAAAACAAAAAAACAAAAAATCAAAAAACAAAAAAACAAACAAATCTTTGTTACTATAAATAGCCACTTTGTTACTATAAATAGCACACTAGCAGTATCTATATCACATATAGTCGATGACAACATCGAGCACTCGATCTTGAATCAAAGGCCAGCCTATGTGCAAAAAATAAAGTTTATTGTCAATGACTACATCGAGCACTCGATCTCGAGCCAAAGCCAAACCGATGAGCACAAAATTAGGTCAAAAGCGGTGTAAATCCAAAATTCAGTTAATTAGTCATATTAAGTGAATTCGTCAATGACAACATCGAGCACGCGATGTCAAACCAAAGCCAAACCGATGAGCACAAAATTAGGTCAAAAACGGTGCAAATTCCAAAATGCAGAAAATCAGTCCAAAGACTCACCTTGTAATTATCACCGCTTTTGACCTAATTTTGTGCTCATCGGTTTGGCTTTGGCTCGAGATCGAGTGATCGATGTTGTCATTGACGAATTCACTTAGTATGACTAATTAACTGAAGTTTGGATTTGCACCGTTTTTGACCTAATTTTGTGCTCATCGGTTTGCCTTTGGCCCAAGATCGAGTGCTCGATGTTGTCATAAACAAATTAACTTAGTATGACTAATTAACTGAATATTGAATTTTCACAGTTTTAACCTCCTTTTTGCTCATCGGCTTGGCTTTGGTTTGACATCGCGTGCTCGATGTTGTCATTGACGAATTCACTTAACATGACTAATTACCTGAATTTTGGATTTGCACTGTTTTTGACCTAATTTTGTGCTCATCGGTTTGGATTTGGCGCGAGATCGAGTGCTCGATGTTGTCATTTGCGGAATTCCCAACGTTAAATGACTAATTAACTGAATTTTGGATTTACACCGTTTTGACCTAATTTTGTGCTCATCGGTTTGGCTTTGGCTCGAGATCGACTGCTCGATGTTGTCATTGACAATAAACTTTATTTTTTGCACATAGTCTGGCCTTTGATTCAAGATCGAGTGCTGGATGTTGTCATCGACTATGTGTGATATAGATACTGCTAGTGTGCTATTTATAGTAACAAAGTGGCTATTTATAGTAACAAAGATTTGTTTGTTTTTTTTTTTTTGTTTTTTTTTGTTTCAAAAAAAAAAAAAAAAAGAATTTATGGCATTGCGAGCCACCGGATTTTTCCTTTTCATTTGTGTTTTTGTTTCCTGAAGGATAGTTAGCAGACACATATTTCCTTCAGCAGCCACTTCCGGCGAACGTATACCTGACGGTTGTACGGCCGCATAGGTCAAGGTTAATATTTGTAAATAAACAATAAATAAATATACTATTAATATGAAGTAAGTATTAACACAAAGAGATCAAACTACATGATTTGTAATCAACCAGTATGATTTATGAACAATAATATTTAAAAACGGATTAAAGTTAATGGTTTTGCTATAATGTTGTAAGATTAAAATTAATAAATATGAATAATAAGATTATTAATTGTGAATCATTAAATTTAATAGTTTTCAAGTAAATATTTTTAAATAATTGAAGTGAGCTTTTTTGTAAATCTCCTTAAAATAAAATTACATGGTATCTCTCTCTCTCTCTCTCTCTCTCTCTCTCTTAGTGCACTGCCTACTGGCAGGTCCATGGTTTAGAACGCCTCCACTCTTCTCTGTCTTCCGCTTTCCTCTTCATTTCCAAATATGAGTGGGTCTTTAAATCATCTAACATACATGGTATAATAATTTAAAATTTCTAGTTTATAAAATCGGATATATTTCAAATCCATTTTGATATTATTTTTATGTATTGAACTCTTGTGAACGCGTTCAACAAAAAAAAGAAAAACAAAAACAAAGTTAAGATTGGAAAAGAAATGGGGACTTGTAGTCCTGATTAAAAATGCTTTTTTTTAGCTGTATTTGTTTTTATTAACTGTTAGTTTTCTTTTAAAAAAACAATGTGGTTTATGTTGTCCAAATTAATGGGAGGTGTTTACTACATATTACTCTCAACAAAAAAAACACCTTACAAAACAAAAAACTCATCCTCCACTGCAAACACCAACATGTCAGCCAGCAGAAAACTAAATCTGAAGAGGCTCAGAAGTTGTTAAATTTGCTGCAGCAGGCCTGGTACAAGCAGAGTCTGATACAGTATCACTAACTGTTGCTGCAGTGCAAGGAGCTATCTCCAACAGGTGGAGATAGATGCCTTCGACAACCAAGACCTGTGGAAACGAGGAGGAACATTATGAAGCTGAAGAATATTATGAGCAAGATGATACTTAAGAACAGGAGAAGTCGTAAATGAAATTAGTTGCAAGTCAAGGAATAAAATATAATGACAGACCTCCAGACCTTCAAGAATTGGGGTCTATCTAATCCTAAGCTTTCATTAAAGGTATTTATAATATTATTCCTGATATTTTTTTTTTTCATTTTTTATAGTTGTTGTTGGGAGTAGTTATGGCCCAACGCTAGGTAGTTTTTTGGAACTAAACTAACAAGTAAACCCTACGGTACCAGGGAAACTCATGAGTGAAGTTATCTGCTTGCCTCCGGGCAGTTCCGTGTTAACAAATATAATACCCTCGCACGCTCTCTGTCTTCGCTCTTTTCCCCCCCTCCGTTCCACACACCCAACAAGAAAACATCTTCAACCACAAAACAAAAAAAAACAACTCATTTCCACATGTTTTGATGCGTGGGTCGTTAAATCATCTAACAAACCGAAGATATCGGCCTCCCCTGCCCGTTTGTTCCCCCCCTTTCCATTCTTCTACCTTCTAAATTTACCCCCCAAGTAAGGAAAGAAAAGTTGCCCCCTATTTATGAAAGACGTTTTCCCCCTAGGGAGGGGAACAAAAAGTGGGTGGCCAAAGAAGCGAAGTGTACTATCCGCCACAAACTCTTCGCTTCCACTCCCTTTCTATTTTGTCTTCTCTTTAACTCTTTGTGTTGTTTCTCTTTTTTTTCCCCTCTTTGTTGTTTTCTTTTTTTTTTTTTTTGTCTTTCCTAACAATTTTCCACCGCCCCGGTCCCTCCTTTTTTTTATCCCTATCTTTCCCCCCCCCTTTCCGTTTCCCTTTCCCCCCCCCCCCTGTTTCCTTCCGTCTCCCCCCCCCCCCACCCCCCCCCGTTTTTCCCCCCCGCCCCCCCCCGCCCCCCTCCCCCCCCGTTCCCCCCCGCCTCTTTTTCCTTTCGCTCTTTTTCCCCTTTTCTTATTTTTTTCGTTACCCACCCCCCGCCTCCTTTTCTCTTTCTTCTCTTCTTTGCCTTCCCCAGACCACCTCTTTCCGTATCTTACATATATCAATACATTTATCAACTATCTATCTGTACCAACTCTCTCCAGAACTTCCTCATTTGTAACCTCTTGAGTCCAGCTAATCCTCTCCATTCTTCTCCAAATCTATCATTGCCTCAGCCTATCCATTGTCTTCTGCAGTCCAGTCTCGTTGCCCGTTACCATTCCTTAGTCATCTGCAAATCATACATCTTGTAATAGTTTTCCTCCTACTTCTATTCCTTCTTCCATGTCTTCCATGGCTTCTTCCATCATTACCTCAGCGTAATTGTTAAAAATCAATGTCGCAATGCTACAACCTTGTCTTTCTTCACATCCTATTTCGCTTCTTCTGAGTATTCTTGTTGGATTTTGATTATTGAGCACTCTTTGATTCATGTACAAGTTTAAAATTAGTCTTCTATCTCTCCAGTCAATTCCTATTCTTTTTAAGATTTTCATCATCGTTTTCCTAGCCAATCCTGTCAAAGGCCTTCTCAAAGTCTACCAAGCATACAAAAACGTCATTTCCATATTCTAAGCTTCTTTCACAAAGAACCCGCATTGCCCCTATTGCTTCTCTTATGCCGCATCCTTACTTTGATTGGTATATCACACAGGGTTCTATATAAATATAAATGTTATTATAAAATGATAACTTATTAGATCATGTATAGAATTTAGAAATGTTGTACAAGTTGTTGTTAGATCATGTATAGAATTTAGAAATGTTGTACAAAATGTTGTACAAGTACTTGACTCTGATGGTTATGGCGAAGGATTGGCCTTCATGCCTTCGAGATCAAGCCAGAGACTTCAGATAATTTGAGTCAATGGACAGGAATTTTTCTTAGGCCAAGGTCAATGTTCATGATCTATTGCTTAGTTTCACAATAAAAATATAATGTCAAGAAAATATAAATATCTCAAACATAATTTTTGTTAATAATACTAATAATAAATATAAATATTAATAAATAACATAATTATTTCTTAAAAATTAAATATTTTAAACATAATGTAGACTAATTTCCTGTATAAAATATGTCATGTCGTCATGTGATTCTTACGTGTTATGGGCCTAACAAGAACTGTTTACATATTTTGCAGTAGGATTGTATGAAATTGTGAAATGTATTGCAAATAGCAAATGGTGTGGGGGCTGAGATCTGCCAAATCATACACCACTATTGAAAGTAATGATGATAATGATTTTACTAGTAATTTTTCTAGTAATTTTTATGTTGCTGTTTCAGACATAGAATTTTGCATGGTGCAACCTGTTAACAATGCAAGTTCAGATGTCAAAATTAATTTGCACCTGTTGTCCACTCTGCTCAACGTGCACCTGTTGTGCACTCTGCTCAGCTTGCACCTGTTGTGCCCTCTGCTCAGCTTGCACCTGTTGTCTGCTCTGCTCAGCATGCACCTGATGTCCGCTCTGCTCAGCGTGCATCTGTTGTCCATTCTGCTCAGCGTGCACCTGTTGTCCAGTCTGCTCAGCATGCACCTGATGTCCACTCTGCTCAGCGTGCTACTATTGAACATAAACTCTTACCCCATGTGGTACATACTTTACATTATGCACACTTGTATATCAAGATCTTATATTAAATTACTGGTGTAACGGAATTGCATGATAACTTAATCTTTTTAATAAGTATTCTGTTTTCCTGTTTTAAACAGTTTTGTAAGAAACTTGAATATTTAATTGAATGTTAGTAGAATGCTTTTACGTTTGTCTCTTTTTAGTGGCATTTTAAATGCTTTGAGGGACGATATTCTCAAACCGTTCACTGGTTTAATATAAAATTTAAGATTATTTGGAAATGCATCCTGGTCTCAATTACATTGTACTGAAACTAGCAATGAAATATCCACAAATGCTACTTGTTTTACTGCATCCATTCTTTTCTATTGTTCACTTTTTTCATATTCGTTTCATATGCACAATGTTTTACTCTATAATGCTTAACTAGAGGTAACTTTGTAAGTATGTAGTAGATAATATATATATATATATATATATATATATATATATATATATATATATATATATATACAGTCATGGCCAAAAGTTTAGCACCGATGAGCATTATTCACTAAAAATTTGTATAATGTGCCTTAGTAACAATATTTCCCAAGTGAAAATCGGTCAATCACTAGAAACAAGATGCCGGGCTGTCACTTGTTACTAAATACACTGGTTTGATTAATACAATGATTATTTGCTTGAGTGATTAGTGTCTGGCATGACACACCCTCTGTGAACCAGGCAAGGTAAATATTCCAGTTTGCAGACGTCCAGCCAGAGACTGTTCAAGCGTAGCCGTAGACTTCACCAGTGACCGTCAAGTAACTTGTTGGTTGTTAAGAAGTTATTGTCTGTTACGTAACTGAACTCTGGTCCACTATTTGGTACTTACGCCCTCTTTTGGCAGCCCAGCTTAAGTATGTATCTCTCCTACTGGTCATTTGATAAATCGACTTGAATAGTTCACAGTGTAGGACAGGAGTTAAGCCATTTATTGAATTATCACTAGAATTCCATTGTAGTAGCAAAACAACTTAGTTTTTGACAGTTTGCATACAATATTATACTCATAAGGTAATAGATTTGAAATTGTATCAGCACAATGGGAAAATCCAAAGAAACTTCTCCTACAAAGCGTGCACAAATTGTGGTACTGCATGAGCTGAACATGCCTCATAGTGAGGTAGCTAGACGTTTACACATAGCCAAGTCGAGAGTGACTCGAGCTATAGCGAGAATGAATGAACTGAAGTGCTATAAGTCTCGCAAAAGGTCTGGACGTCCGCGCATCACCTCGCCTCGCACTGACAGAAAAGTCCAACGTGTTGCTACAGCGCATCCAACCTGGTCATCAGCGTAAATTGCTTCTCAGACACGATCAGCAGTAAGTGGCAGGACTGTGAGAAGACGTCTTCTAACTGAATTCAACCGACCATCGCGACGCCCAGCAAGGAAACCTCGCCTGACCGCCAAGAATATCAAGGATCGCCTGAGGTTCTGTAGAATCTACCGTCACTGGACGTGTGATAATTGGACGAAAGCTCTCTTTTCGGACGAATCAACGTTCTCGTAGTTCATATCCTACATCAGAAACGTGCGGCGTCCAGCAAATCAACGGTATAACACCCGCTATGTGATACCGTCTGTGCGGCAAGCACCAACAATAATGGTCTGGGGAGCTTCTCAGGAACTGGTAGAGGTGGCCTATGGTTTATGCCGAAAAATACTTAGATCAACGGACACAAATATCTATCAGTTTTGCAAGATAAACTATTGTTAAACATGCAATTGCTTAACTGTTTAATATTTCAGCATGATAGAGCGCCCTGCCATCCGTCAGCCATTGTTACCAACTGGCTCACAGAACAAGGTGTGGAGGTCCTTGGACCTTGGCCTGGGTCCAGCTCAGATCTCAATCCTATTGAAAAACTGTGGGTTTGCATGAAACAGAAGGTAGCAGCAATGAATCCGTCATCTGAACAAGAACTTATTAAAGCAATTAAGCGAGTGCGGACTAGCGAAATAACACCCAAGTACTGTCGCAATCTTGTGCATTCCATGCCTGATCGGATTAAAGCAGTCATTGCAAACAAAGGAAGGCACACCAGATACTGAGACTAGTGAAAATATGTATGTAGTACATTGACATTTAATAAACATAAACAGTAGTTGCTTTACTTTTAGCACGTCTGGCGCTACAGATTAATGTATGGCAAGTTCAGTGTATTTATCTAATCGGTGCTAAACTTTTGGCCATGACTGTATATATATATATATATATATATATATATATACACGTACGTGTATATATACGTACGTATATATATATATATATATATATATATATATATATATATATATATATATATATATATATATATATATATATACAGTATATATATAATATTGATAGATAGCTCCTTATTTATCGGTTGAGTTAAGTTCAATGTTGTTTTTCCATCTGCATATTTTTATATTCTTATGATGCTGTATAATCTCTATTACATACTTCTGTTGGTTAACTGGATATTGTATTTTACACTATTTTTGGACCATATTGTTATTTGCTTGTTGGCTTGGCTTGTGTTCAATAGCAGAATCAAGAGTGCTATGACCTTATGTTACCTTATATTGCCACATACCTGTAAATTTCTAAAATTTATTAATTTCATATTATTTGTGTTAATGAAACCAATTATGTTAATATCAATCACATCACTCTTCAGTATTGCTTTTGTTATATGTATAACAGTGTTATTATCGCTATTGCGTTGTGAATGTTTTGTTAATTCTTGACAATTGAAATAGCAGTGCTCTGATGTTGCTACTGTTCCATAAGTCATGCATATATAATACATATTATTATGTACTATATAGTACAGTAAACTGTAAACGCTAAACTAAACGTTATTTGTAAATCGTTAATTCGTAAACATTAATCGCAGTTTGTTCTATAAACATTTTTATGCCGGCGTAGGCTGCTTTTTGAGGCTGTTGGACACTCTCGGTTTGACTAATATGGTTCCACAACTAAAATTGAGGGATGTAAAATGATAGTCAATATGTTTAATCTTACTGATTAATTTGGGTAATTATGTTTATTGTTTTATAATATCCGTCATATGTAACATCTTCTGTTTTACATGTTTTCAACAATTGCTAGAGGTATAGACATTTATTCTATCGTAAATATCAAGGAGTCTAACTAATATTATGTTTTTCAGTATATTGTTATTCGTTCATGAGCTGTAATGATTCACTCCATCGATCTCTAGTTGGAGCTGGTCCCAAATCTGCTTTTACTAAACTTTATTGGCCCGCCGTTATTAAACTTTAATCCAGTTCTTAACTTGGATAGACATGGCCCCTGTTTGATTCTTCCGTTGACTTTTATGCTGTTTCATATTTCTCTCTCTCTCTCTCTCTCTAGTGTTCTGCCAAGCGGCAGGTCCAAGGTCCATACTCCTACTAACATGCTGCTTTTCACGCTCCATAAAAAGCACACCATCGATTAACGAGTTAGTCCCTTCACAAATGGCTATGCTTTAGCCACACCAAAGGTAGTCTATAGCTTGTGTATAGCTAATATGGCTTCTGAATAATATGGTTTGATATTACATTGTAGGCCTATGAAATCTTTACACAATTTGGAAAGTAGACTATAATTAATTATAGTTTTTGATATGCAGTTTTGTTTTAAAAAGAAAGTAACGTACCTTTGTTGTTGATATTTTGTAAGAGAACTGTTTATGCTTGTGTTATGTGTATCGTGTTGTGCTCGGGTGGGGTTGGACCACTGCAAAATATGGCAACCGCAAACAATATGCTGCATGTTTTTTTAAAGGCGACTAAGGCAGGAGCTGAGGATGGCAAGAGGGTCCCCACCTCGCCATGAAATATTTTCCCCCAGGATTAAATGGTTTTTAATCATTATTACTGAGGATGGCAACGGGAAACCACCTCAGAAGCCATACTTTTCCCAAGTTATAGGCTACATGAGGTATGGATAAGGCATAGACTTTGTGAAAGGATTAACTTGTTGATCTAAGGATTGCTCTTATGGAGCGAGAAAGTAAACTTTGAGTATGAATATGTACCTTGAACCTGCCACTTGGCAGGTGCACTGAAGAAGAAGATGTGTATCGATGTATCGATTCAGTTAGTAGCTCTGTTGCTTGATAATTAGGATACTAACAACATGGTTGATAACTGAAGTTATCTTTCTGACTGTTTCACACTCGGCAGCTGATATTATTTCAACTCTAGTTTTTAATTTGATCTAAATCACTGTTATTATTTTAATTGTTGTATTTTATGTGCTTATTTACATCGCGCAGTGTTCTTAAATATTAAATTGTGCTATTTACAATATGCAATGGGTGTAACTCTGCATAAGAATTTGGACCTATATTTCTATTCGGACGGTGTCTTGTTAACTACCTATAGATCTATATGCATGCCAATGCCGAAACTATCATAACATAGCCTACTAGTAAAAACCGTAGTTCTTGTTATTTTTTTAAGTTAGACTGCTACTATTAATAACGATAGATATCGTTTACACATGTAGGCCTAACGTGATCTTTCTGCCCTAGTTTCATGACATGTACAATTCAGATACACGGGCTAAATACTACTCAAGGAAGGGTTGCTAGAATTGTGAGATAGGTCTGTTTAATGTCGGCTGTGAGATAGCAAAACGGTTTCCGCACTGATCTATATTGGCGGTATAATCAAACTATAATCATCGTCATCATCTTTGCTTGAATTTCGGGTCTAGCTTGGGTCTGAATACGAATATATAGGCCTATACGTTTCTACTCGTATTAGAAAATTTTGTAGCAATCTATGGAGCTTAGGCGCTGACTAAACGGTTGCCCTTTCTGACATTAGTGTGGATCTCAGTGCTTGGTCACCTTTTACGATCCGTGCAGGCCACGGTTAGTCTATTTTTCTGCAACCCGGTCACAACACGTACTGGTATAATGAAACTGTAATAAACAGGATAAAGAGATTCAACTTTAAAGCAATATTTAACGTAATATTAATATTAAGAATAACAATAAAAATTATGTCGCAAAGACAGATTTATTGCAAAGCAATCCGGCAAGCGAGAGACCTCTTTTCTTTGGCAAAGGTTTTCCGTGAGTATTCAAAAATATAATGCAGTCTGCGTAAACAATTATTTTAATTAGCTAGATGACATCGAATGGCCGAGTGACGATAATTTTTCATAGGATGGATTTGCCACCGTTTGCCTGGTAACGCTGAAAATGCGCTATCTGCATTCACATGTACATGTAGATTTATTTAGCGACAATTTGAGCAGAATAATTGAAGATACTGTAATTTGAGCAGAATAAGTGAAGATACTGTAATTTGAGCAGAATAAGTGAAGATACTGTAATTTGAGCAGAATAAGTGAAGATACTAATAGAGAGGTGGGAAAATTACAGGCTTCCATGTCGAAGGCTTTCAGCAAAGACAGCGTGAGGTTAGAGCAGAGATATCAAGGCCACCGGGAAAGTGTAATGATGAACGACAGAACTGTATGTCTGATCAATTGTCAGACGTGATAGTTCTAGACAAAATTAAGCGTAGATGTCGTTCATTGCAATATTTCCAGATGCCCATTGTATGATTTTACTGCTTCCCGATAAACATCAAATATTGGGCCAACAGTCGAAAAACTGCCGGCAGTAATTTTTTCAAATTAGAGCAAATCGGCATTGGCCCAGCAATAACATTAATGATGGCAAACTGCTGGCACTCACTGATGGAAAAATGCCGGTTAAGAGCATTGGCTCACAGAGGTGGGAAAATTACAGGCTTCCATGCAGGCTATTTGAATTACAAATAACAAATTACTTGGAAAAATGTAATTGAATAACAAATGACAATTTTTTCTTCGTCAAGTTGTAAATTTCAAATTACATCAAATTACAATTTATACACTGGTTGTTCCAGTAGGCCTACTGGCTGGAGCCAGTGGCGAAGACGGTAAGATACTCGACCGTGGATCAGTAGGCTATGTGCGGGGTTCAAATCCTGGGCTCGCCCGTCACTGACATCGGTTTCGCGTGAGGAAACTGACGTTAACCTTAGCTTTTTTTAGCTTTTAGTACTTAAAAATGATGCCAAACGCAGTTAAACTGTTAATGCGAAGGTACATCTTCAATCGCACTTCTGAACAACCCCTCCTATGCGGTGTTTCTCAAGGTTCAGTATTATGTACATTGCTCTTCTTTTTAATATATCACTCTTCTTAGCTACCTGCTTGCTCAGTCCTCCATAAATTTTCAGTTCTATGCAGACGACACACTGAATTACGTTAACATATATTTTTCCTTTTTTAATCATGCCTCCGATCAGAAACTAACTCATCTCTTATCCATACTAGACCAGATTT
>CAJHZI010000066.1:0-11147 GCA_905160935.1 Enchytraeus crypticus
TTCATGGTGACAGCTATCATTTTTTAAATCCTTATACAGTTTATACACGTTTTCCCATATGACTGGTCCTACATAGTGCTTAAACTTTACTCTCTTCAAGATCAATCCTAAATCAAACACAGGGCCACTAAAACACTCATTTTAGTGCAATAAGTTTTACAGGGTTTGCTTCTTTTTAGGTGAGGCAATGAACTGTTCATTCTTATAGACACACGCATCTGTTTACTGTTTTTCAATTGAGAATTACTGTGAGAGATTAATTGCAGTTCTCACATGCATATTCATGAGCACACCATTGACCACGTTCTTCATGCATATTCATGAGCACATCGTTAACCACGTTCTCTCATGCATATTCATGAGCATATCGTTAGATACGTTCTGTCATGCATATTCATGAGCACATCGTTAACCACGCTCTTTCATGCACATTCATGAGCATATCGTTAACCACGCTTTATCATGCATATTCATGAGCACATCGTTAACCACGCTCTGTCATGCATATTCATGAGCACATCGTTAATCGGCAACACACGGTGAACCTTTAAACTACTTAAATTGTAAATAAGTTGTTCTGAATTTTGTTCCGTTTATTCAGTAGAATTTCATTTATATCGATTCCTAGGACACTTGAAAATGTACACAAAGTTGATTTCCGTGTTGCATGATTCTTTATGTTAAATTTGTAATGTGGTATGAATATTTAACTAGGATATGCATTTGGTCAAGAAATAGAACTGCTCAATCTTTGCTTTTGTTTGATTTTCTTTTACTTCTCAACATTACTATCTTTTATTAGAGATTTTTAGAATTCTAAAGGAGCTGAACAATCATATTGAAATAATTAAAGCCATGTGCCATGCATGCCTCATAACTATCATTAAATTCTATCAATTCCTAGTGAATTTGGTGGCCATAAATGCACTAAGATCAAAACCAACCATCAGAGAGGGCATTCGATTTATAAGCGCCTAGGCTCAAGAATTTGCTACAAAATTTGTAAATCCCGACCTTAGTTAGCCTAGACAAGAATCAAAGGGAAGGTAATATATCTCGGTGGCCATGAACTAAATAAACAAAGTTCAATTCTAAGGTAAAATGTATGCAAAAGCAAAAATAGTAATTTTGTAATCTTTTATTTCATTTCTTAAATAATTAATAACTAATACCTGGTCATAAGTATAATAGTTAGTAGTTAGATAGTAGGAAATGACAAACTCTCATGTCTGACGTCTTAAATGTCTTTGAGACCTTTCGCTTCAATCGCTTGTAGTTGACTATTTGTCTAACACTTCATGTACCTGCGCACGTGTACATATAGTAATAGATAAATGAAAAAGTCTCGTTACTTTAACATCGTCACTGGCTGGAACCAGTGGCGATATTGGTAAGATAGTCGACGGCGAATCAGTGTGACATTGTGCTGGATTCACATCCTGGGCTCGCCCGCCACTGACATTGCTTTTGAGTGAGGAAAATGACGTTAACATTAGATTTTTTAGCTTTTAAACAATGAAACTGTACTTAACAATTAATCACTTCAAATATGCAAAAACCATACTCAGCAAGAAGTGTTGATGAAGAGTCGACATTATAATTAGTTCACAATTAAAAAATTGATATTAGGGGCCTGCTGTATGGCTGTTAGAAAAGATATGTACTTATTTTCGGCACTGTCTCACATATGATAAGTTGACCTTCGACTAGTCCTATAAATATGTCAGTCCAAAAAGCTACTTTTATTAAAAGAATTTTACAAAAAAGTTAACGTTGAAAAGTAAACACAATGCAATGTGTCCGTACAGTATGTATGTATATAGAGACACAATGGATCTATTATTCTAGGGTACAGGTCTACTTCAATTTTTATAAGAAAGATTATAGTTCTTCTTTCTGCCATCTGCAGACTGATCTAAAAACTTCGTAATATCAAGATCACGATTAAGGTATGCTTTGTTGGAATCGAATTTAGCAATTGTTCGTGAATCAGACGAGTGCAACCAGAATACAATAGAAAATCTGAAGCAAAGTGCAAGTTAGTTCTACATCCTGCAAAAACGAGTATTTTTACTATCGGATTAGCCGCGTGCACATTCCAGCTCAGAATTTTCGAGATCATTAAGTAGGCCTCTACTGTGAAATATATGGGCCTTTCTTCTTAGCTGAGCGGTTATATGTCTCGGCTAATTGTGCGAAATTCTGCGCGCAAAGTCCGAGGTTCTGCTCCATGTCTAATCAGATATGAATTAAGCTTTCGGATGTACAAAACAAAAGGGCTTTATTCCTCCTTGTACATCCTTGAAATTTGAAACGCCTATGAATTGACTGTGGTCCCTACTCGATACCAATGTGCCACTTATATTGGCATTATCAAAGAGCTATGCTAACTATTGTGTTATTTTTAGGCCTTAGGATTCTAACATAGAAAGCCTATATACATGCAGATTATTATTTGTTCATAATAATTAAAAACGTTATTAAAAACGTTATTAAAAACGTTATTAAAAACGTTTCTGCATACGTTCATTGCTTTGTACCCTGACTAGCAGATGATCACGTTACAGCGTTAAAATCTGGAATAAAGTCTCAGGCGTGAACAAATTGAAATGACCGAATGAAAAATTTGATTTCATTGAAGAAGATGTTAAGTGGTGATGTCATAGTTTTGTTAGCACCTGTTATAATAAATGTATACAATTACTTTTTAGATACAAATGATTCAGCCATTACAACAGGTGGCTCAGTTATCTGGTTGAATGCTTATTTGAACTGTTCTGCAAACTAGAGTGTTTAAATAGCTCGGTGTTCAATTGCGTTAGGTAACGTCATGAGCTGTTAAATGGCTGTTCCTGAGGTCCTCGGATCAGTTCTTGGTAGAGCTAATCAGAGAGTGAAATCTCGGACATCTAACATGTAAACTTCTGACATTCACTTGACTGTTAATATGGACACGTGACTAAACTGCCTAATTCTTCAACATTTTATAGATATCATATCATATGATCATTTCACTATTACATGTTTTAATTTTAACCTTAACTAGCAATAGGTCTGTTGCAATTTGAATTATCATGTTTAGATGCTATTCTTAATGATTAGTGAATAAAATCTAATTCCTGTCTAATTGAAAGTTATTAACTGTTAGATATGTGTTTCAGTGTGTAGTCAGGCAACAGCCCTATAGACATTTGTCACAGCTGAAAATGTTCATCTTGAGCTTCAGTTATTTCAATTTTCGCATATATTTGCTGTACGCGAAAATATTTGTAAATGGTATATGGATGACTTTAATATTTCTAGGTATAACTATATTCTAGGTATAACTATATTCTAGGTATAACTATATTTTCACCTTATCCTGCCATACATTACAATCATCTCAAGGAGAGAAAGAAAAAGCTTAAAAACCAAAGAAGCTTAGCGTCAGTTTCCTGCTCGATGACATGTCAGTGACGAGAGAACACTGGATTTGAATTCAGCACCTCGTGATCCGCTGTCGATCAATTTGCCAACAAGCCACCGTCTCAGTTCTATAGGTTATGCCAAGGTCTAATCGTTGTATTTGGAACAACTTGTTGATCAACGGGATGGTTCATAATTAGCGTGAAAGCAGACTAAATGGGAATTAACTAAATTAACTAAATGGGAATTAATACCAAGGTGATCACGAAAAACATTACAGATGTTTTATGGTAGATCCGAGGTTCACATTCACTTTAAAAACAAAAATTAAAATGATAAAAATAATAAGTATAATAGTTATAATAATTTATATTAATAAAAATCATGTAATAGAATATAAAACTACTGCTGCTTAAGGAAAAATAATAATAAAAATAATAATTGCAAATATTCATAATCATCCCATTAAAAAGAATTACGAATATTTATCGAAATTGGCTCAAATTTGTTTGAGCTGGTATTGAAAAAGGCTTGCAGGGAAAAATTGCACAAATTCAAAATATCAATTCACATCTCATTTGGCCTCCACTATTTATATGTTGAGATGGTAGTTAGTTCATTCTAGTCAACGATACCTTTCTTGTCTCATAACGTAGTACACGTCGCATTAGGTTTGACGTCATATTGCTGGCAGTTCATAATATTTAACAGCTTTTGAGCCAATTGTTGCCCTATGATAATTTTATTATGGATTAAATGCTTTATTTTAACAGTAAAGCTCGTATTAGAAAGTCTCACTATTTACCTTACAAACAGAACTCGTAATCTGATTAAGTACAATCTGTATTTTTATTGTTTGATTGCTTGGAATCATGATAATATGAAAAGTCTCAATAGTGCAGGGGCTAGAGGCGTCAGGTAACGTCATGAAGACAGATCTTGAGGTGAATTGAACTATCGTGGGTTCGAGTCTCGGCCGCGCCGATTTGAGTGTAAAATTTAGGATATATATTTAAAGGAATAGTTTTACTGAAAACGGAGTAAGTTACCTAACGGTTTTAACATGCGGCATTAAAAGTCATAGATATCAAAGTCTGGATTTCTCTCAAGCTTTTGCTAACTGATTGATTAAATATTAAGTTAATCCCTCCTAGAATAAGTTTTGAAATATCAATTTTCACGACCCCTAGAGAGATTTAGTTTGCAGTTTAATTATCTGGGTTGATACTCAGTCCTGATTCCTTCAATGATGCGTCAGTTAGTTACGTAAGAGACAGTGTGGCGTTGATGAGAGCATTTATGCTTCACAGCGCGTCGTTAAGCTGATGTTAAGCCTTGCAAGGTAGCTAAGTAATGTTACAATCTCCCTATCTCTGGTGTTCTACAAAGTGGTTTCAAAGTACATATTTATACTCACATGCTGCTTGAACGCTTCTTAATGAGCACTCCATCGAATAAAGAGTTATTCCCCTTTGCTATGCTTATACACACCTTAATATACCCTACAGTTGGGAATAGTATGGTTTCTGGAATAGTTTCCCGTTGATTTGTTCAGTGCTTGCTCAGCCGCTTTTTACTACACATGCAGTTTACGGTAGATCTATTCTTCAATGTCCCAGATACAACACGGCGAAAGACATTTACAATACAGCGATGTCAGAAAATTGCGTAAGAGGCGGTACGACGATGAAAGTATCTCTGTTGTGCTACTGATATGATGCCTTGCAGGTTTTCAAAGTAATGTTTAGAATACAGCTTGATGAGAATGGTAGACTAGAAGGGAGCAAAATATATATAATACAATAAATAATTAAATAAATACAATATAATAAAGCGTATACAATGTATTTGCTACAAATAAAATGTATTTGTGATGTACTTGTATACTGTACTGAGATATGATAAACAAAATACAATATACTACAGGCAAATAAAATATAATAAAGGCTTAACGTCCGGTTCCGCACCAGAACACGGTGTCAGGAACGTCAAAACCGAATGTGCAAATGCAGCTACAAAGAAATTGCATATTTCACGAACGCCTAAAAATTAACTATTGTGAGACTTAATCTGGTAGTAAATTTCACAAAGTAAAATCTTGTAATTTTTTCAGATGAATACTAAAGGTCTAAATATGAATTTAAAATATGCCTTCTGCGATTAATGGCTAAAGTAATCATCAGTATCTAGTGTAGGCTGCCCTTACGAAATGCAGTATATATAATTTGATATATCCTCAACTTTCCTAGGTCAGCCTGGGAATAAAAGCATTAGTTACGCTTTCTAAAAGGCCATAAATGTTTCTATTACATGCTACTAAAGCTATTTTTGCTAATTATACCTCTTTGTATAGTGATTGTAGACTTAATTAACAAAACAATGCGTTCTGCAATCACAATGCCGTTAGACTAAATATAGCAACATGAAAAGTACAATGTAGCTATTATTCATATGTATAGCCTCGTTTTAGGTCTACAGAAAAGCACATGAAATAGGACAACATAACACCCCGAGAAAATCAGTTACTCGTGCTATGCCATTGTAAGCAAGGTCTATTAGAGCTGCAATGGACCAGATATAATTTGTTAAACAAGTTTGCCTTTAATTGGGAAATTGCGCAAAAACCTTCGATACAGTGCTCTATTAGATATCAATGCAGTAGGTTTAAGCAATGAAACTTCAGTGGAATACAATAAAGACATTATAGTGACAAAAATATTTCTCGTATTTTTATAGCACAATCAAAAAGATTTCATGAAACCACAGCTATTAATATTTTGAAACCGACATTTAAAGCTGCTCAGCCTCTAATTGTGAGAACTTGAAGAAAATATAGTTTTAGAATATTTCAAATAAATTGGGATAATGGAAAATAAAAAATAGCAAAATTCCTAAATTGTTAAAATTAAGTTTTATAACACACTCCAAAAACATTGACAAAATCTCAGCTATTAATATTTTGAAACTGCCGTTTAAAGTTGCTGAGAACTTGAAGAAAACATCATTTTAGAATATTGCAAGAAAATTGAGATAATAGAAAATATAAAATTAGCAAACTCCTAAAGAGTCAAAATTAAGTTCAATTTAGTGACGTTTCGCAAAATCTACTAGTAAAGTTGAATGAACTTTACAAAGTAACACGGAGATAATAGCAGAATACTGTAAGGCTTTAAAATCTTGAATTAACAAGTCGATGTTAACTACAGGCACGCCATCAAACGAATTTTTTAAACACTTAACTCGTCTGATGATCATTTTAGAGTTTATTTGATGAAAAGCTACAATATTCATTGCGATTCAAAGGGATTGTGATAAAAAATAGAATCACACTTAGTAATTGCTAAACAGGTATCTCCCAGTTTGATCTGATATAATTCGACTTACATTAAGTAAAGCGCGATCCGATATGACAATAAGAAAGGTTTAACGACCTTTTTTCGTTAATGGTTTTTATCAGGACGTCCTCACAGTATACACCACTCCATTTTAAATTACTCAAACCAATCTGCAAAATAAAAGTGCTGAAGAGAATAAAGATATTTTGGTGCCAGAAAGACAATTGTAAAATCAGAGTATAATTTATTCGAAAGCGTGGTACGGTAAGCATTGAAGCTTCCGATAGGCCTACATTTACGAGATCTTTATTCTCGTAAATGTAGGGAGAGGGAAATCTACATTTAGATTTCCCTTTTCTTTTAACTAAAAGGTTTTTAATGTCCTTTCGATAAATTGTCAACTAGAGAGGTAATATTCTGGAATGGAGAATTTGCTAAGCGAAAAGATAATGAAATCGGCGAACATGCATGTTGTAAAATATTTTGTAAATATTTGTTGTAAAAAATATTTTGTAAATAATTGAAGAGTCAACTACGAGGTCGAATGTTTGCATCTAAATGTGAAATATACAAAGATACAGGCTAATATAAGGTTGTGTTGTGTCAAGTCTTGGTCCTGATAGAGAGACAGAGAGAGAGAGAGAGATAGAGAGAGAGAGAGAGAGATATATATAATTAATTAAACGCCCAAAGTATGTAAATTACTCAATGACTGTAGATCATTGTATGACTAGACTACTCTATGACTAGACTAGTCTATGACTAGACTACTCTATGACTAGACTACTATATGACTAGACTATTCTATGACTAGACTACTCTATGACCAGACTACTCTATGACTAGGCTACTCTATGACTAGACTACTCTATGACAAGACTACTCTATGACTAATCTACTCTATGACTAGGCTACTCTATGACTAGACTAGTTTATGACTAGACTACTCTATGACTAGACTATTCTATGACTAGACTACTCTATGACTAGACTACTCTATGACTAGACTATTCTATGACTAGACTACTCTATGACTACACTACTCTATGACTAGACTACTCTATGACTAGACTATTCCATGACTAGACTACTCTATGACTAGACTACTCTATGACTGGACTATTCTATGACTAGACTACTCAATGACTAGACTACTCTATGACTAGGCTACTCAATGACTAGACTAGTTAATGACTAGACTACTCTATGACTAGACTACTGTATGACTAGACTACTCTATGACTAGACTATTCTATGACTAGACTACTCTATGACTAGACTACTCTATGACTAGACTACTCTATGACTAGACTAGTTTATGACTAGACTACTCTATGACTAGATTACTCTATGACTAGACTACTCTATGACTAGACTACTCTATGACTAGACTACTCTATGACTAGACTACTCTATGACTAGACTATTCTATGACTAGACTACTCTATGACTAGACTACTCTATGACTAGACTACTCTATGAACTAGACTATTCTGACTGACTACTCTCTGACTAGACTACTCTATGACTGGACTATTCTATGACTAGACTACTCAATGACTAGACTACTCTATGACTAGGCTACTCAATGACTAGACTAGTTAATGACTAGACTACTCTATGACTAGACTACTGTATGACTAGACTAGTTAATGACTAGACTACTCTATGACTAGACTACTGTATGACTAGACTACTCTATGACTAGACTATTCTATGACTAGACTATTCTATGACTAGACTATTCTATGACTAGACTACTCTATGACTAGACTACTCTATGACTAGACTAGTTTATGACTAGACTACTCTATGACTAGACTAGTTTATGACTAGACTACTCTATGACTAGATTACTCTATGACTAGACTATTCTATGACTAGACTAGTCTATGACTAGACTACTCTATGACTAGGCTACTCTATGACTAGACCATTCTATGACTAGACTACTCTATGACTAGACTACTCTATGACTAGACTACTCTATGACTAGACTATTCTATGACTAGTCTACTCTATGACTAGATTACTCTATGACTGGACTATTCAACGAGTGACGTAAAAATAAAAGGCAAATGCACTTGAAATTGTAAGGTACAACTTAATCATTGGTACCAATATAGGATTGACATCATTCTAGATAACTTAACGTCATATCAAATCTACAGGTAAGCTTGTAAATACGCTTCTCTGTATCATCAGAAACCGGTTCTATAGTTCTGCACTTATATTTTATATTTTGTTTACAGTTCGCTGAAATTGTTGTCTTTAATTACATATCGGCACGTCTAAACCTGTATCACTAAGCACTGAGTATAAATATCTACTGCTTAAACTCATAACTTAGTTAATTACCAGTTCAATCATCATTTGTCAGCATTGCAATGATGCAATAGTCCACACCGCGCGACACTTCACTGCATTTGCATAGAAAGTGTGTTTTCTGTTGTTCAAGCGTGTGACGGTCTGTCTGATGCACGTATTACACTGAATCCTCATACACTTTATACCTGGTGACTGGCAACTTGTGCTTTTTACCACAGTTTTTAACTATTAACTTTTAATCGTAATAATAATAAGAATAATAGTAATAATAATAGGCTTTCCATGACTTTGCAAAGATTTATTGCAGTCTGCTTCAGCAGTTCAAGCCGATTGATGACCTCGAGTAGCCGGGCGGCGATTCAGCACGTATTGCTTGAATCGCTTTTATCAAACCTCAGGTTCTTTACACCGGGGTAAAAATAAAAAATGAAAATAATTTAAGTTTAACGTCCGTTTCCTCATATCAGAATGATATCAGGGACATCCCCATCACATATCACTACAAATCGATTCACCCCAAACGATCTGAAAAACAAGTGCTGAAGAGAAAGAAAAAGACTCTAAACGATTCTTTTAAATCTTAAAAGATCTTAAAAGATTATTTTAGCCAATAGGCATCAATAATCCTAACCCAAACACTAAACATAAAAATAACGCTAGCAGTAATGGAACCAAGACGTCAGGTTCTAAAGCCTGACATCTGATTCACTGGACTGAGTCAGCTTTCGATCAACTGTGGTTTATTAGACCGCTTTAAAGGATAGTGTATGAACTCTGTCTTTGCATATAAAATGTATTGTATTACGTTGTAGCCAATCAGAAAATATCTATTTTATCTATATCTTATCTATGTCTGTCTATTATAATCTCTCAAACCTATCTACTAATAATCGCTTATCTATTAGCTATTATTAGGCTAATCTAACGCTAGAGGTAGCTTCTTATTTTCAAATGATAGGCTTATCATTGCTGCTCAGAAAAGATCTGTAATTGGACTTAAAATATAGATTCGCAGTCGGAAGCTGGATCAGTCCACTGATTCTGCCAAACGTTCTGGGTATCGATTCTCTTAAAGATTTCAATGAAGTAATAGCTACATGATACAATAGCTATATGATAAATTAGTTATATGATACAATAGCTATATGATACAATAGCTATACAATAAATAGATATATGATGCATTAGTTATATGATACTATAGCTATATGATACAATAGCTATATGCTACAATAGCGATATGATACAATAGCGATATGATACAATAGCTATACGCTACAATAGCGATATTATACAATGGCTATATGCTACAATAGCTATATGAACAATAGTTATATGAACAATAGCTATATGCTACAATAGCTATATGATACAATAGCTATATGATACAATAGCTATATGATACAATAGCTATATGATACAATAGCTATATGATACAATAGCTATATGATACAATAATAGCTATATGATACAATGGCTATATGCTACAATAGCTATATGAACAATAGTTATATGAACAATAGCTATATGCTACAATAGCTATATGATACAATAGCTATATGATACAATAGCTATATGCTACAATAGCGATATGATACAATAGCTATATGATACAATAGCTATATGCTACAATAGCGATATGATACAATAGCGATATGATACAATAGCTATATGCTACAATAGCTATATGCTACAATAGCGATATGATACAATAGCGATATGATACAATAGCTATATGATACAATAGCTATATGATACAATAGCTATATGATACAATAGCTATATGATACAATAGCTATATGATACAATAGCTATATGATACAATAGCTATATGATACAATAGCTATATGATACAATAGCTATATGATACAATAGCTATATGATACAATAGCTATATGATACAATAGCTATATGATACAATAGCTATATGATACAATAGCTATATGATACAATAGCTATATGATACAATAGCTATATGATACAATAGCTATATGATACAATGGCTATATGCTACAATAGCTATATGAACAATAGTTATATGAACAATAGCTATATGCTACAATAGCTATATGATACAAT
>CAJHZI010000067.1:0-30969 GCA_905160935.1 Enchytraeus crypticus
ATCATTTGATTCCTTTTCTGTTAAATCTCCGTTACACTTCATCACATAATTCATATGTTGTTTCAATCTATCTAACCTAGATATCATATTATTTAGTTCTGCTTTCCTACTTTTGAGATTAAATTTAGTTGATATAGCTGTTGATAAGGCTCCTACAGCTGATAACGTGGTAATGATTACTGTAGGGAGTAATGGCAATGCAAATACCCCCGATATTGTAGTTGTTACTGTTGAAACACTTATTGATGTGATTATTGTTATACCATAAACTACTTGAACTACTTTTCTCTTTCTTTTCAAGTGTTTAATTTTAGCTTCACAATCTTCTAGCTTATCACTCAAAAATTGTTTTACGTTATTCGTCATTCTATTTAACTAACGTTAAAATTAAATCTTTATAATCGGATCCTTCACTTAAACGTTTTAGTACAATCAAACACCATTTTCCGCAATTCTGATCCATCAATCCTTGCAATTGAAATGTAGAGTATAAAATAGGTGATCCTAAATATTCAATTACTTCTTTTGGTGGGGGCAAACCAAAACTGTTAAAGTAAAATTTTTCATTATTAATTTTAAACCAACAAGTCCAATGACTACCACTTTCACTAGATAAATTTAAATTTAATATTCCACATTCAATTTGATATCGTTTCAATTTCTTCAATTCATCTCTCATATAGCAACCCCTAAACTTTTTTATTTGTAACATTTTTGAATACTTCTCAATTTCAATATTACTAAGAGCCCTATCAGGAATACTATCCATTTAGTGGTTATAATCTTAACCCTTTTCCCTTTGATCTACCTGTTCCAGTCTTCTTTAATTGCTCCTCAAGCGCTCTATTATGTCTTGCAGTTTCTTTATCAGCTTGACTTTGTTGAACTCTTGATGCAACAGTTCCTGCAACTGTACTTACTCCTCCCAAAGCAGCAGCAATAATAGGAATTAATACTGCTAAAGGTAAAAGCCCCCCTTTCTTTATTTTATTACTTATAAATTTTAATTGTGCTGAAGAAAACTTTAAATCATGAACATTACCATCATGCAATTTATTTATTTTAGTTGCAGTTAATGGTAAATTATATCCATGTTGGTTCATATCTGTTTTACTTAATCTCAAAGTAACTTCTGTATTGCCTTTAATCGCAATAGCAATTTTCTCTATCTGACTTTTAGTCAATGTAAACTTTGTCTGATAATACGTCATTTATTTAGCTAAAAATCTAATATCTGATATATTGCTTACTACCATCTGATTCTATCGACCAAATTCTATCATGATATACAACTGCATAAGCTGTAGTATTTGCAGGAGCATTTGCACTAAACTTAAAAGTTACTCTGATATCTACAACAGTATTTTTAAGTCTCTCAGACTGTTTCGATACATCAAATACGTATAACCTAAACAACTTTTTAAAAGCTTGATACGATATACAATCATTCTCTTCTTCATCTTCAGAATAACTTTTCTTAAATTCTTTAAACGAATTATAAAACTGAGCATACTGATTACTGTCATAATTAGTTATATAATCATTGCTAGGATATCTTTCACTATTCAATTCAACATAAGCATTAATTACTTGCACATTAGCATTGAATATAGCATAATTAGTTTCTGCTTGATTAGCTGCAGGAGATTGAAACCCTACAACTATATACCTAGGTTTTTCGATACCTGAAGCTATAGATAATCTCCAAGCAAATTCAGTAGCTTGGGGAACAATAGTGTTCTCAGATTTCTTGTTCATATAACAAAGCGGAAACGATTCTTTTTCCTTAATGTAATCATTTAAAATTCCTCTTTCTGCTAAACTTACTGTAACTACTGGTATATGCCATTGTATCTTAGTTAAGGTTACCTTACCAGCATTAGCAACTCCACCATTTCGTATTATTGCCTGAGTATCAGTTTGTCTAGGAAAAACAATTGAATGCTTACATCCATAAATAATCTTTCTGTATTGTTTACAGAAATTAAATATAAATTCTAAAGGAATTTTGAGTGCAAATGATCCTCCTGCATTTGATGTATAATTTCTTCTTTCTTCAAATCCCTTATTTTGATGATCAATCCTTCTGTTAATCTAGTAACAGTTGTTTGTAAAGCTGTTAATATATTAGCAGCAGTATTTCCTGGAATATCTCCTGCTACTAAGTTCACAATTTCACTCAAAGTTTGAGGTGTTCCATTTCCAGAATCTAAGCTCCAACATTGATCCATTCCATTGAAACTATTACTTTTAGTTAATAATGCATCTATTGTTGTAGTATGACCTGGATATTGAAATCTCTCAACTTCATGATCTCCTATATGATATCTTGCTTCGCTAAATAGATACATCATAGCATTATTTTGTAATGCTACTAAACTATTTGCAGCATATGGTTGGTTAGTAGTAGAATCTTGTAATTGTCCTTCAATGTAAAGAAAACTCTTACAAGGTAATGACCAGATATCTTCACTTAAAATTTGAATTCTAATTTCTTGTCCATTTGCATTAAGTGCAGTTCCTTGAGATGGATCATAAACTCTATATTGAAACTTTTCTACAGATTCATCATAATTAAAAGATTTTTCAAGCTCCAGATACGACTCCTTTACTTTCTCCATTTATTAATGAAAAAACTAAACGTAAGCAAATCCAGTTCCAATTTTAAATTGATTAATTCTATCAACAATATTTTGTAACTCAGGTTTTCTTTTATTCCTTATCTCTTGAACAATTGCTTTTGTTGAATCAGCAATCTTAGGATTTATTCCTATTACTTCTGGTGCAGACTCAATAATGCTTTCTGTAACACCTGGTAAAACTTTTTTTAAAATATCTACAAAACCTTTACCGCTTACATAGTCTCTATTTCTACAATGACAATAACCCTTTCCACATATTACTTTTCTACTTTCTCTCCTCTTTAGCTTGAGACCCATTTATTAATCATTAATTTATAATTATATTTTTTTCGACATCCTGAGTAATAACTTTATTTTACACTTCTAATATGAAATCTACATGTAATATTCTCTCCTCTAAAATCTATAAGCCTACCATCTTGATCTGTTATCCAAATACTAAATTCACTCAATGTTTTTCTATTCAATGGTAAATAAACAAGATTAACTGGCGATTCTACAATTCTAAAACCTGGCTGCACCTTAGGTCCAAATGAATATAAAACTGGAGATGATATTCCGTTAACAAACGATTCAGTTACACAATCGCAATTAACAAATATACTGTTGAACTCGATAATGTTAACAATATATTGTGATTCATTACGTCCTTCTGATAAAATTATATCATCAAAACCTAATATACTTCTTAGTGAATTAGGTATTGTAAAATCAACTTTATAGTCTGAATTTGTTATATCTATAATTGATTTCAAGGTTGAAATATTAGGAAATAAAGTTATGTAATAAGCATTACTAACAGAATCCCAATCTCCATTTAGTTTCATCAACCTTTGGATCTCATCATTTATTGCTTCAATTTGATATGCTCCAATTTCAATAGTTATTAATTTCCAAGTATTTCCACCGTCTACCGAATATTTAAAATTATTATTTGCTAGTGTAATATTTGCAAAACTATACCATGTCTCTAAATTTACAAGTGCAATTTCTAGATCATAATCATTAAGAATAATAGGATTAGGAAATTTAATAGTATAAACTTCGGCTGAATTATCATAGTATATCAGAATAGATTTAGATATAGACTTTTTCTGAAAGTAAGCAGAAATGGGTTCAAGTAAATTAATTAATTTCTGTTCCATTTATTATTATTTAATTTTGCGTATAATGTTTCTTAGTTGTTTCTTAGTTATTATTCCTTTATTGAACAAAATATCTAAAATAGCATTAATTTCATTAAACATACTTTTATTTCCTGCAGAATATTCCCCAATCAATAGATTTAATCTTTCTTTTAAGGTATCTACATTATCTGGTAGAATTATTGTATTTAGTCCATTACCTATCACTTGAACATCTTTATCCAATTCATTCAATCTATTTAGTTTTGTAAGAACACTATGTACCTTTTTACCTACTGTTTTATGTTGCCTGTAATCTAATCCAGAATCAATGCAAATAGTTAAATAGTTATCTAAATCTGTATCTAATATTCTTTCATCTAAATTAGGATTAACTCTATTCAACAATAACTCTAAACCTTGTGTAAGAATATATTCTTTGTCTGCAATTTTAATTTTGTTATCTTTGAATAGAACATTGTATTTACCAAATTTTACAGTATCAGAATCATTTTCTTCGTAATAAAAGATAGGTGAAACAGTTACGATTCCATGTTTACCTTTATTATTTATTCCAGGATTTCTTTTCATTAAACTAACCATTACTTCTTTATACATTTTGTTATCACTTGGACTTTCCTGAAATACAGAATCTGTGTAAGTAGGTAATTGTACATCTTCCTCCTGATATTCTGTGGCTTTAATCTTTTCTTGTATCCCATAATATTGTACGAGTGTTCTTAGATCATCGTCATTGAGATGATTTAAAGGTTCTAGTGTTTTTCTATCTTGTTCATTAAGATTTTGTATACCATCAGGATGCATAATTTTCTTAACTAATTCTGGATAGCTATTTAATTTGTAAATTAATTCTGCTAATAATGGTTGTTTAGCTATTGAGCTGATAATTTCTAAACCTTGTTGCCTAGTTTCTTCCTTACATCTCAGTAAACCTCTAATAATATCTGCAAGTAATCGTGATGATCTATCATGTTTACCTTGTAAGTCTGTTAGCAATTGCTGAAACAAATCATCCGTTCTTGTAATCTGCTTACTGATAGTTAACTGTTGTGTATCTGTAATAGGTTTGTAGATTTCTTTTAGCTCTGTTTGTACATTTTGTTTAGCAATAACTTCATCATCAAATCTTTGCCTTAATTTTCTATTTTGAGTAGATACCTTCTTGAGCAATTCTTGATTTTCTCCATTCATCAACTCTTCTTTAAACCTTACTAATGAACTCATTTATTAACTATATTTTTTAAAATGATGATAAGTTCAATTCTTGCTTGTAAAAAGAACCGATAATATCTTCACCGTTTAAATCTTTTATTTTATATGTTATAGGAGATGTATTGATAATTTTAGATACAGTGAATATTTCTTCAGTCCAATTTGTTTCGTAACCTTTTGAAAATAATTTTTTATATTTATAAATTCTAACTCTATCACCTATTTTAAATTTAGGTTTCTCGTTTGTAGGTTGTGGTATATAGCTAATCTTGTGTTCATTTTCCAACTTTGATCCTTCAGTTGGAGTCATTTTGATTGTAGAATGAATTGTATTATTATATTCATGAATCAGTTTAGGTAAAGCATCTAAATATTTGTTACTACCTGTTTCAGTAAAATATCTCCACATCTTTTCTTTAATAGTTCTATTAAATCTTTCAATAACAACAGCCTTACCTTCATTGAACGTTTGATATAACTCTATTTCATTATCAGTTAAGAATTTCTTAAATTCTTTGTTAATAAATTCCTTTCCTGCATCAGTCCATAATTTTTTAGGTTTTCTTTCTTTAAATAATTGTTGAAATAATTCAATCATTTGTTTACCTGTCTTAACTTTTATCGGTATTGCCCAACCAAATTTAGAGAATACATCTATTACAGTGAGAATGTAATTGAATCCTTTATTTTGCTTTGCGTATTGTCTCATATCAACTAAATCTGCTGACCATATATCATCTATATTATACACTACAACTTTTCTTCGTTTAAATTTCTTTATTATGGGTTTGTGTAATTCTTTAGCTTCCTCGATTTTGTTTTTTTTAATGTTCCTAAACCTAATTTATATTTTGCGGCTATAATTGGCTTAATAACTGCTTTACCTAATTTTTCATTAAAATTCAAATCTTTAAGATTATCAAGTTCTTGTAACATCTTCTTATCTGCTTCACGCCTAGTTCCCTTTCCTAAATCAGAATCTCTATAAGCTAAATCATGTTTTAAACAAACTTCATCAACTTTATTTATAGGCTTTGACCATTCTTTTGGTGTGTCATCAGGATTTAATCTTTCTTCTAGCTTTGTATTGGGACCACAGAAGGAATATTTCTTACCTTTCAGAGTTCTAAGATGAAATTCATTAGGTATTTTAGAAATTACAGATGAAACGATATCACCTCCAGTTTTAGACTTTGATATAAATCTATTCTTTTTAGATCCACAAACTTCACATATACCTTTAAGTATTGGTTTATTATTTTTAGTTATGGATTCAATTAAGTCTAAAGTTAAAGTCTTACTTTTACATTTAAGACAATATATTTCCATTTAGTGGAATGAAAATTAATTCAATCGAATATAAGATGAGCAGTTTGGAATATATCCAGAAATCTCAGCGTATGTGTATTTAGAATTTTTTCTAACGGTGAATAAAAATTTATTTTTTGGGGAATTTAGAGAAATATATGAAGCTATTAGTTTAGTGGCAAACTTTTCAAATTTTTCATCATTAGAGATGTGTGTACATGTGATAATATAAGTATCTCCAAATTTAGTATTTTTTATCGGTTTATATCCGACCACAAAATAAGATTGATCAATAGTTAGATCTGCGAGCTTCAGAAGTTGTGCGTCCATTTATTAGCTGAAAGATTATATGAAAGCTTTTTCATGACGCTTCGATTTAATATGTTTAGCATGACTAGAACTTAACATTGTTAGGTTGCAAGCTCTACAAGTTTTTGTAGCTCTACGTATTCTATCTATAGGTTGGGATATTATATTTTCAACTAACTGTACGGGTTGTTCAAGTTCTAATTTAAATCTATATTTTTCATTGATATTTGTTTTTGATTTATCTATAACTAAATATCCATATTTCTTAGACCATGCTTGTTCACATAACTGTCTAAATTTATTAATATCTTTAAAATCAACGCTTGCTCCAGAATCTCTATATAGATTATCGGTGTCCCCGGGATCTAGATTGAATAATATTAGGAAATTAGAATTTGATCTAATAGTATGTCTTGGTAAATGATAATAATTTTGAGAAATGTATATGCAATCGATATTATTATGCCTGCTTCTAGTAAAGAATGCGCCAGGTGCCGATTGATTCTTATCTGTCATAATATCGTCAAATATTATTAGATTCTTGTCCTGTTTATCAAACTCTTTAGGATCAGGAATATCATTTGGATCTTCATAATATTCACAAGATATATCTCCTTTCTCCTCATCTTCTAATTCTTGCGCAAGTCCTGCCGCTATAACTTCCGGCTTTTCATCGCGTTCATTAATCATAGAATTATGCATTAGGATTTCTGTTATATCAGACTTCGGTAATTTATTATCAAAGCCAGCTTTTAGTATTTGATATTCCGGTTGATGAAGGGATCTTCCAAATACATATAGTTTATTGTAATCTAACATATCTTCCTGAAGTAGCATCCGCATAAGTAAAGCCGTTTTTCCGGAACCCGATTGTCCGATTATTAAGCATCGGAATGACTCCGGAAATATATCGGAATGCTTCTTACTCTTCTTCGATATCCAATAATACTTCGCTTCCATTTATAAGTATGAACTCCACTTACAATTATTTCAATAAATTTAGTAATTTATTTAATGAAATTAAAACTCAATATCCATATGGTAATGTATATATTTCATTATCACTTACTCTTACTATACGCCTTTTATCAAATTTAAATCCCCCTTGCTTTAATAAATCTTTTGTAAAGATCTGACTATTTTTTATAGTAAATTGATTATATTTAATATCCACACTAGAAATACTACCCTTAATAAGATCTACTCTAGCTTGATGATTCATCTTATTCTCTGTTTCAGCTGTTACTCTGAATCCTTTAACTTTTCCTTTGTATTTTCCATCATCTAATATATATCCGTAATCTTTTGATTGAGCACAAGCCCAAAATTCAATGTACTTGCCTTTCAATTCATCTGTCCATTCTCCTAAGGAATCTCCTATGTACTTCTCAAATATGTACTTATTAGTTTCATCTTCAATATAAACAACGCTATCTGTATCCATGTAACATACATTTTTTCCCAATCTATCAATCATATCATATAATCTTAATCTAGCCCAGGCTGAAGTAAAGCATGCGATGTAAATATTAGTATTGTAACTTGTTTTTACGAATTGATCTTTAGTTTCATAGGATGCATAAACTGTGTAATCATTTAAGAATGATAGAGACCAGCTTTCTATTTTATCATTCAGTACAATTTGATAGAACTCTAGTTCGTTATCTATATATTTATTTTGTCTATGTTTAGGTACTTGGCCAAATTTACCCCATAATGAATTTAAACATATTTTAGCTATAAATCTTAAGCCTGGATTATATTCTAACTTACCTAATTCAATACCCAAGTCCCGGGCCTTTTGTCTGTACTCTTCTTCAGAACAATCAAATTTACTGCTTTCTAGTTTAATTTTCAAGAACTTTTTTATATACCCTTTGAACAAATTATTACTAGCGCTCTCAAAATGTTGTACCTCATAAATTTGTTCAATCTTATAGCCTTTTTCTAGAGCCTTCTCAATTTCATTAGTACACCAAATCCCTGTAATAGCTCTTTCATCATCTGTATGAAAGCATTCTCCATTTCTAATATTGTAACATTCACTACAGTTTTGCTTCATAAATTTTCTAACAGATGTACATTCTTTACAGCTTTTAACTTTACAATCTGGTTTACATTTTACAGGCTTTTGATGGACACATTTTAAATCTATGTAACCCATACAAGTCCTACATAATCCAAATAATAGTTTATGGGCTTGTTTAGTTTTCTGCTTGTAGGGTAGTACAGGCTGATATAAACCTTTTGGAGGTATAACTTTACAATATACAAATCCAAACCAATTGTAATCATATTTTTGAGGCTTTATGATTCTAGTAGGATGCCCAGTAGGATATTTATCATAATACATAACTGTAGGATATAAACTTACTACATCTATATATCTTCCTTTTTGTTTTTTAGCTTTACAATCATGAAGCAACTTTATTGGTTCACATCTACCTCCGAAGAAACTATCCCTTATGTTTGGAGGTTCAATCAAGTCATAGTCACTTAAAGATGTATTTTTCATTTCAGTGTTATTATCAAACTCATGTTCCCATATAGTTTCTAAATTAAATCCGGCTTCTCTTATAGCTTTATCAATTCTGCAAGTTTTTTCATATAATTTATACATATATTCACCTGATACTTTATTCATAGTTAAATCATTATAACAGTGAGGACACCCGTGAAAGTAACATCCGTGAAACTGATATATTGTATTAGTCTCTGCACAAAAGCCATCTACTTTTAGTTTCTGAGCGTTATTTACTACTATGCAATGTTCTCCTCCATTACAAGCATGCTTAATATTTAGATTCTGCTTTAAAGATTTATGTTTAAGCCATTTTATTGATTTTATAGAGTAATTATCGGTTTCAAGCTCGTTTATAACAGCAATAGTATCTGAAGGTAAGAACTCGTTTCTATAAATTGCCTGACATACAGATGCTATTGTAATGTACTGAAAGGGATCTATTCCGGATATCTCTAGGAACAACTCTCTTAACTTTAAACAACCTCTTCTCAATATATCTACATCTGACTTGCAATACTTGTACATTTCTTTCTTAAAATCAAAGGTCTGATCTTTAACAGTATCATACCATTTATCAAACACCTCTTTATCTTTAGTAACCATATTTTCATAACCATAGTACTTCTTGTCAGGATATGGTCCAATGTAGTTTTGATTTTCTTCTTTATTAAATTCATGTGGAAAGTATCCCTTGGCTAATTCAACTAATCCAAAGGTTTCAGGAAAATATCTCAAGGCTTGCATTGTAAATGATATACTGTCTATAAATCTTATGTTATAACCTCTTTTCACCTCAAGTTGTAGTATCTTTTGTCCGTTATATATTACATTTGGTTTTGCACCTTGTGTATGAGATATGAGCCATTCTTGTACAAATTGAAAATCGTAACCTTTTCCATAGTGAGCTATAACTGTAAAATCTTTATGCTTTTTAGTAAACACCCATGTACAAAAATCATCTGCGTTATAAAATATATACTCATCTCCGTTAAAGTACTGAGCTATACAGAAATTAACCACATGTTTCGAAAGTTTCAATAAAGTTTCAAAGTCAAAGAATAAATACTTTTCGCTAGGCTCCCTTAATTTCTTTCTTTGCATAAAACATTTATGTTCTCCAATATGCCAATCTTTACAGTTTGAACAAAACTTTTCTCCACATCTATGATCCTCAGGTTTCCTATCTTTTACTTTGATAAATTTATAGCATTTTTGACATACATATGAATGTTCGATGCATTTTTTATTTTTGATATGACTATCGTAACATGATAGGCTGTAGAATACTTTTCCACATGTTTGACATTTAATTCTATTTTCCTTATTACATTTAGTAGGATTTTTACAAGCCTCGCATTTTAGTTTCTCAGCTGCTTCCCATTTCCTAGCATTGGTTCCTAGAAAAGCTGGAAGTTTAGATATTACGCTGTAGTGATTGTTATTTAGAATTAAGTAAATTTTTATAGGTTTGGGTAAACCTGCGTAGATTTGCCTAGTGTCTATACTGTATATTTGTACTTCAATATCTAGTTTTTCTTCTATAAGTTTGATATCACTAAAGTCATTTCCTGTTTCCTTAATAGGGATAGAATATATTCTATGAAAAGCTTGAGCTAATACTGTTTGTAACTTCTTCTCACCTCCTTGGCGTAAGTATTTGAGTTCATTGCCCGAAAATTCACCTTCATTAATTTTAGTATGATTGCCTTGTCTCCGGAAATTTATACTTTTAATTTCCTCAGCAGTCAACTTATCTTTAAAAACATCCTGTAGTTTATGTATATCGTAACTTAAACCAACTAATATTGCTCTTACTAAACATAATGTATCAGTGTTCTTGATTTGAGCTATACAATGTTTATCATCAAGATTAGATATAACATTTGCTCTTCCAGTTCCTTGAGGTAATTCAATTGCAGTCAATTTAAATGTTAATTCTTCAATATTCATATCATAGTAATCTATAAAGTAATTAGTCCATTCTGTAAGATTATTGGATACTTCATCTTTTGATAGTAAGCATGTATGTGGCTCCCGGCCTGAAGGTGTTTTAATACTAACTTGAATTCTTGTATTTTGGGGTAGATGTTCTGTCATTTTTGCAACTAATTCTACTATTATTTTATGTATATTGAATAAATTAGCTGTACCTGATACTTTCCAATGGGTTAGTGTTGTTCTGTACTTTTGATTGTAGTATTCAAATACTTTGCGTATTGAAAATTCATCATCTGAATCTTCAGTTTTAAGCAAGGATTTTAAGAAATGATACTTATCATCAGGTTCTTCATCAGTTTTAAATTTTCTGTTGACTATCTTAGAAAATATTGTTTTGTATTTATTTTGAAGATCTTGTTCTGTGTCAAAGGGCTTTACATATCTTCGCTTTGCAGCTTGTTTAGCTATGGGAGTAAATATTTCACGATAATCTTTTGGAGTAAGAGATTTCCAAAACGATTTTGACAAATAATGCTTATCATTAGGCTTAGTTTTTCTACTGGCTACTTTAGCAGCTTGTATAGCAACGTTTTTGTATTTCTTTTTAAGTTCTTGATCAGGATTAGTACTTCTCAAATAACCTATTTTGTTTGATAATTTAGCGGCTTGTTTAGCTATGGGGGTAAATATTTTACGATAGTCCTTAGTGTATGATTTCCATTCTTTAATAGTTAATTTGCGGCCTAAAATTATTTCAACCTGATTACGCCCTAACTGTAAATTATGAAATGCTTCTAGTTTATGGAGCTCTTCGTTTGTTAGTACCATTTATAGTACACAAAATTATATGAAAGAAAAATTAGAGTACGCAAAATTATACAAAAGAAAATAAAAATCATTTTCACTGATAATACCAATTCTCTAATACACACTTGCTATATGTATCAATACCAATTCCCGAGATATTCTCAATATATACATACTTTTGTGAACTAAATTCACCGATTATGCGTGGAATGTGGGCTATAAATGTGAATAATACTCGTTATATTTTAATCTAGGAACGAAATACTGACTGTAGTAGATATTTGGTACTAGAGACTATACTTATCGATGAGTAATATGTTAATTATAGCTTAATTATAAATATTACACGTTATATTTTAGCATTGAGTCAGTAGATATATGGTACCTTCAGTGCAAAAGTCTATTTTTTCACATTTTACTAGGTGCAAGTCTCATTTTCGTGTATTTTAGGAGCTGAGCGAGCTAGAGAAGTGAGCGAAGCGAGTAAAATCAGGAAAATTAGGCTTGTGCCAGTAAAATATAGTGAAAAATAGGCTTGTGTACTGAGGGTACCATATATCTACTTATATCTAACAGATATTATTGCACATGTTTGAGAAATTATCATTAGTTGCCGATATGTAATATTCATGTCATATGATCGCCTGTATGAAAGTAAATCTGCCAGAGTTTATTGAACTGTAGTACTGGCCACCTAACTGCCCTCCCCTTATTTGTACCCGATTTACTATTCGATCGTTTACTATTGCCTTCAGCAATTAGTCTATCGCGAACCGATACACGGATAAAAACTGAAATGCTCTTTCTGAAATAGTTGAGGCATAATGATAGTATTAAATTCTTTATATTCAAATCTTCAGTTTTCACGCAATTTCATTGAAAATTATGTCGGCGACTAATGATAATTTCTCAAACATGTGTAATAGTATCTCTTAGATATTTAGCAGTTAATAGAAAAGAGAATTGTCTTTGATTTAATTATAAAGTAAGATGTTTGGATAAAAATTGTCAAAATTATTAGCCTTCAAAGTAGTTTCATTTATTCTGGACCACCCTAAATATATATATATATATATATATATATATAACATACATGTACATGTATATATACATATACTTGATTTGGTATTGATGCTGATATAAACAAATATCTTTCTCATATAGTTACGTATGAATTAATTATGGATAATATAAGACATACATAAAACTTGTAGACTGCTGGTATAACACTGTGATGAGTAGTCTGGCGCATTTGTAGCATATCCTGATGACTGATTGGATAAATTATTGAACGTAGTTATACAACTATAGGGCGGAACAGTTGGAATTGTTGGTTGTACAGTAATTGTGGAACCAACATAGCCGTTACTATCTACTGTACTGGAGGGAATCTGTTGTGTTGTACTATACCAAGTCATCATTGGCAATATGTTACCACTGGCAGTTGTTCCGCAGCTCATTTGTACCGTTTGATCTAATGGAACCTGTCCCGTCGGATTAGTGCTGCAAACTGGATTGCCATCTGAAAATGCATCATAAAAATGATTTAAAGGCGGAGTGTTACTTAGCTAGCGTGTCGTGTAAAGTTCTGTTTTATCCACACAGGTGAATTATATAGGACATTATCAAAAGCTATTAATCCATCAATTAAGTAAGCAATCAATAAATCAATACGAACTTAAACACCAGTTTCTCGATAAAAGGCAATGTAAGGGACGTCAAAAGTTGAAGACTCTGCATCAACAGACGCCCAAGCGCCACACGATGACGTTTAATTGTGTAAAGACCGCAAAAAAGTGAGATCAATACTGTTAAAATTCAAGATCTGAGGTAATATGGTCAGGATATTGACCTATGGCGGAAAATATGACTTTTAGTTTGCCAAGCAAAGTGCTAATACAATTATAATATCATAGATCTTGTGGTAAGGAATTCCATAAAGTTGGAGCAGAAAACAGGAAGGAACGTCTGCTAATGCCAGATTTAATGTTCGGAACTGTAAGAAGACCTTTACTGGAGGAACGAAGAATACGACAGGGCTGAAAGAATGATTTCGAAATCTATTGCTGATATAGACAACTCTAACAAATTCTGTAATATCAATTTGAATTTTAAAATGTGCCGTAAGGAAAATAATATTTTATTAAATAATATTATAAATATAATTTTATTTGTATAGGGCTAATTACATATGTAGGCCTAATTACTCATATTGTCAAATATTTTTCATATTTGCTAAATGTGTGTCATTTAATTTGATCCGTTCTTTAATTACATTGTCAGCTGGTAATCGTACGTCCCGCTAACAACGTAATATTATTATCTGGTACTCAGCTTCTTACTTTATCTTTCCAATTTATTCAAAAATGGCAGTAACCTTGACAAAGACGTTAAGAAAACTATTGCTCAAAATGCATGCTGTTAGTACTAGAGTAGTCCTACTCTATCTCAGTAGGAACGGCTGTGTCTTATTAGTGGATTATATATTGTATACATGTATAATTTGCATCACTTTTGGATCTTCTTGCACCGTTTACGGACCTTCTTTTTGATCGTCGGCTGGGATATATATCAATAGTTTTCAAGTTGGCATTGATGATCAATAGGTCCGTGCACTAAGCCGCTGCGTAGGTTGGTGTCCTCAATCGTTGTTCAGCAATGCTATCTATTCAAAAACTATTTGTCCATCAAACTGTATATTCAAAAAAACATCTGTACATCCAAACTATTTTTCAAAAACAAATCTGTACATCAAAACCATCTTTTCGCGTTCTTCAATAAATGAAGCGTATTGCGCTAAAGTAATATTGTCTAAAATGCAATTAAAGTCATGGCAGGATTTCACGTACCACAGAAATGGTGAATTATATTATTCGCGGCACTGTTAGCATGTTTAAACATGACATTGTACTCTCGCCCAATATATAAATTCATTTGTGTCTGATGCGGTCAAAACTGGCAAGTTAATAAAATGATTAATTCATACGTTATATGAACCTTTGAGCGCCAGATTCGTACAGAACATCACATGGATTTTCTGAATTTTTTATCTTAAAACTATACAATTTTCACTTCTTGATCCATATTTCAATATTTACAAAATGTTACAGTTTACAATTTTACTTCTCCTTTTCATTTTTTAAATCTTACCTAATACAATTAACTGAGCAGACAGTACAGTGTTGGCCACTGCAGTACTAGAGCACTGATAGAGACCGGCTTGTGCTGGAGAGGCATTGTAAATGACGAGGCTGCAACCACCTGACAGGAGACTTTCAACTCCGTATTGAGGATTGGTAGAATTACATCCTGCTGTTAATGATACAAACGTTGGACTGCCAACTGGCGTAAACGTCCAGATCATGGTAGTTGCAGCTTGCGAATCAATTGTACAGTTCAGGTATGTTACCGGTGTACCGGATAACACGGCTGTGTTGCTGGGATAAATGGTAACAGCTGAAACAGCAAATTGACGAATAGCACAAATAAAATTAATTATGCAGATAAATTTCGCATCAACTATATGATTGTATATATGCGTAGGTTTGTATATGTACATGTAGGTTTAATTCTCAATTTTCCCCAATCTACTCTGGTTAGTTTAGAAAGTAGGGAGAAAAATATGGAGAATTTATTGATCCCGCACTTGCTACGTTAGCAGTACACCGAGAGAGAGAGAGAGAGAGAGAGAGAGAGAGAGAGCCAGATTTCAATTTATCAGAGTTCTAAATGTGCAATGTCTCTGATAGCTTCTTGTTTCAAGAAGCTATAGAACATTGCACATTTAGAACTCTGATAAATTGGAAGTACCCACTTAATGCCATTGAAATTTGAATTTGCTGTAAATATATAACAATTCAGTTATTTACAATATTTTTGTTAATGTGAGTAGAAATATTTTGCTGTACATTTATTAATAATTTCAAAATGAGTCTCAGTTAATGCATTCTTAATTTTAAAACATTGATTGAAGAGTCTAAATGATCAGTTTTAATAGCACTTATGCCTTTTAGAAATATAATTCCAAGGAATTGTCAATAGAAAAACTTTATATACATGCAAAAAATGGAATTCCAAACAGTTTAGAATTTATACTTGAAAACTTATCATTAGAACTTTGCTTGCATTCATTTAGAATGAGGTATTATATTCACTGACTATTGCTAGGTCCATGATATATTACTCCTCAAGATATTTCTATCGTCTGTTTTTCTTTTAACACAAAATATAAATTAACATACGACATCAAAAACTATTAAAATTATGAATAGTCAAATCGTCAAGCATCTCAAAAGGTAAGAGGAAGTCTCGGACTTCCTGTTACCTTTTTCTTTCCATTTTTCCGTAGATTTCCCTTGCAGTAAAACATTCCCTCTCGCCCCTCTCGCCACATGACCCATCTAGTTCTTATTTCTAATCCTTATGCTACTAATTTCATCAATTGTCTAATTATTTAAAACCCTATTTAGCATTTCGTGATTCATCATTTTGTGAATGCGGCCAATCTCAAACCATGAAACAATCGTTGAGGAGTTCTCTCTAATCTGCTTGCCTCACTCTGACTAAGGGGCTTTGGATTGATCTCACAATGCTCAATGTTTTCATGGACAGCAGTAGCATTCTAAGCGTATTGTTGTTGTTGTTATTGTTGCCTGGTGGTACGTCGACGCTAATGAAACAACTACCTGGATTAATGTATACGCTAAATAAAACTTCGTCGTTCCTAATTTTGTCAGTCCATCTGATTCTTCTCCATATAGTAACAGTTCAAATGTTTCCACTTTCCTAACTTTCTCAATTCTTAAGGTCCATTTTTCACAACCGAACAGGAGCGCGGTCTACACTAAAGTCTTTACTGTCTTTAGGACCGTGGATTTCTTCAAAAGTTTTACTTGTAGTCTTCTCCACCTACTGAAAGACCTTCAGTAGGTGGAGAAAACTAACTAAACCTTTGCCTGAGCAATTCTACATTTTATTTCTGTTCCAAACTGCCTATCTTTTGTTATATTATATATCCTAAACATTTGAAACTCTATACATGTTCTAACTTCGTACGGTCTATTTCTATATCGACTCCTCCATTTCTAGACACTCTCACCACTTTTGTTGTCTTTATTATTTTTTGCTTCCTACTCTAATGCAGTATGTATGTTTAGGCAATCAACATTTTCTTGTAAACCCTGTGTTATTTCATACGATCTATATTTCTTCCTCGAACTTACGATCCAATCTTCTAATAACTCGTTTTGTAAATTATACCCTCTCAGTACCAACTTATCCCACTACTCCGTCTTTTCTTTAGTATTATGTAAATTAATGAAATATCTGAGAGTATATTCTCCGATGTTTCTATAGTATTATAATAAGAATCACATTAGATTACTTACCCATCACGAAGTCCCATATTTGCAGGTATACCAGTGAGCGAAGGATCACGGAAGCTATTTTCATGCCTGGTTAATGATTGTATTTATGACACCTGTATCAAAGGTCTATTCGGAAATTTTGTTATATTTATATTTCTTTCGCGCACATTAAGTTACATAGGCAATGTAATTTAGCATATAGAGAGGAGCATGTAAAAAGATTCAATTCAAAAATATATTAATATTTAAATGGTTATACTAAGTTACATACGGAATATAAGTTAGCATGTAGGACCTAAAGTTGTCCGATATTTGTTTTGTAATACAAGAGTCACTTTAGGAAAGGCCTACTTACTAATCAAGAGTTATATTTGCAGGTATACAAGTGATCTACAGTAACCAAAGCTAATATAACAGGAGTCGCTCTCAGGCTAAGTCTTAACGCATCCAATAGAAAATTGCTTGTCATATTTATAAATACATGTAGCTCAACTTTTTAATTGAAAAAAACACCATTTTGTTAGACTAAACACTTCATAAAATATATGATTTAATACATAATTTTGTACAATCAGATAAAATATATAGTTGCATAAATATATACTACCCTTTCAATACATTTGTGAAATCGATCAATTATGGGTATATTCACCTTTTTTGCATTGGTCCATCACGTCATGAGCAACTGAAGTTGCTGATGTGTGAGAGCTTAGCTACTAGGTAGGTAGGCCTACTTGTACTATATACTTCTGTTCTACGTGTTGAGAAAAATATCATTTCTTCCTGGTTAGATAAGTTCGAACAGGCAGCAATTTTACAAATTCAAATCAGTTTCACGGTTATTTTACGATTAAGGCCATATTTATCCTATCATGATTACAAATGTTTTTGTGATATCTTTAGATCCAGTGTAATAAAAATGACGCTAAATTTACTTTTCTTTGATCTACAGCTGGTCTTAAACCGATCCAGACTTCTATCTCTCTCTCTCTCTCTCTCTCTCTTTCTTTCTCACTCTCTCTCTCTCTCTCTCTCTCTCTCTCTCTTAGTGCACTGCCTACTAGCAAGTCCATGATATATAACGCCTCCACGCCTCTCTTTCTTGCCTTTTCCTCTTCATCTCCACATATAAGTGGATCTTTAAATCATATATAACATCCCTTTCAATATACCATTAATCTTGGGGGATTCTGATTATGACGAGGTGGGTCCCTATGCGATCCTCAATTACATATGCAGACTGTATAAACAGACTTGTAAGTCTAAAAAGACGAGAAACAAATTTTTTAGTTAAATTTTATTACTATTTTGAATTTTAAATTTCAAAGTGGACGCGTTAAAATGCAGTTCAAACCGCATTAAAACACGTAAGACGAAGTAACTTATTTTTTCGAATAATGAGTGCGTTTTCTTGATCGTACTCAGGTTGTTTCTTCTGGTGGCGTGGTTTCTAATGTTTCATCTTTGGCATGTGGTGTACCACAGGGGTCTGTTCTTGGACCTATTTTATTTGTGTTATATACTGTTGACATACTGGACATCATTGAGAGAAATGGTCTAAATGGTCACATGTATGCGGATGATACTCAGAATTACTCAGAATTACATTTTAATTTAAATGAGGTTGATTCTGCTATTATTAAGATAAAAAGGTGTTTTACTGATTTTCAGTCTTGGAAGTTTAATAGCAAACTGGTTCTTAATGCATCTAAAACAGAAATCATTATATTTGGCTCTCAGCGCCAACTCAATACAAGTAATATAACCTCGACTGCATTGGGTGAAGCAACTATACCTGTTGTGAACACTGCTCGTAACCTTGGTGTTTTCTTTGACTCTAACCTGAACTTTGAGCAGCATTCTAAGCAATTATCTTCTTCGTGTTTCTTTCAAATTCGCAAGTTATGGAGTATTAGACCATGTTTGTCTGAGTCTTCCACAGAAATTCTTGTTCATGCCTTTATTTCCTCAAGGCTGGATTATTGTAATAGCTAGTTCTTAAGTTGCAATAAATCGGTAATTGATAGACTGCAAAGAATTCAGAATGCAGCTGCAAGATTAGTTCTTCGTGCGAGGCGCTCTGATTTGGCCACACCTTTGATACAGAAACTTCATTGGATTAAAATTCCAGAATGGATTGAATTCAAATCCTGCCTTACCACTTTCAAATGCCTGACTAACTCAGCCCCGTCATATATTTCTGACTATTGTATACCATTAAGTTCTTGTTCGGTAAGGAAAAACTTACGATATGTCGAGTCAGGTAAACTCGCTGTTCCTAAACGCCGAACAGTTTCCTATCGTGACAAATCGTTTCCTGTAGCAGGTCCCAAATTGTGGAATGAACTTCCACAGTTTATAAGACATTCTGATAAACCTCATAGCTTTATAAAGAGCCCTAAGACACATCTTTTTGCTAGAGCATTCCATTTAAATTCTGCTAACTGATAAATTTCTCAGATTGCAATTTTTAAGCCACGTTACGTTTCGTGGCTTAAATATTTGCAATCTGACTAAATATTATACGTTACGTTACGTATGATAGTTATTTGATATTTTAGTGAATTTACTGTGTGCATTTTATTGTATATTGCTTGTTTTACTGTAACTGTTGTAAAGTATAGAGATGCCTTAGCATGATATACTCTAATAAACATTAAGCTTAAGTCTTACTATTAATAATGTCAGTTTCAAAGCATATATTCCATAGCACGCTTGCTTTCAACACATTTCTACGGGTAGGCGAAACAGAAAACTAATCCAAAAACTTAAATTACAATACTTGTAATGGAAATTTTCTTATTTCGTATTTGATACAAAAACCGTCTAAAATTTCACAGTAATTAATTAAATCAATCGTTGATAGGCTTACATTGGCTATGAAATATGCTACATGGTTCTGCTACATACATAGGTCATTCAAGCTAGATCTAACTTGGAACGAATTCTATAAAGTAAGTCTATCGCTGACGACCAATAGAAGAGTCTCTTTGGTATAGGATTAAAAAGGAAAGAATTGTGTACAATAATGTCCGTAGTTACTAGTGAGATAATCCACGGTTTAAAATCTCAACAGTGGCGTAAACCTTGTCATCGTTTTTGGTCAGAGCAGATATGAGGAACGTGAACACAAGTGGGGTAGACGGAACAATTCACTATGCGACTATGATCAAATTCAGTCTAGACATTACATTGTAGAGTCACGTAATTTTTATAAATGTACTGGAGGGCTTCAGGCATTTCATATTGTTTAAACAAATGCAGTTCCCTGGTTAATTAACTATAACATACGCTAAGACGCAGAAGCTAGATTCAGAGTTCAACCATAAAATTTATGAAAATATTTCTGATTATTATGACATATCTATGTAACAGTCTAGCAGAAAAACCGATGGATATTTAGAAGCTAGATTTACATCTGCCACTTCGGTATATTGACCTAGCGTCTAGACTAAGCGGAAAGCTAAAAAACTTTCACATAGGGGGCCTACTGTATATCAAATATACTTCTCTGATCGACTAGCTTGAACTGCCTTGTTGTCATAAGGAGCATGAAAAATTTTAAAATTTTTCGTTGTCCATGTTAATTTCAGCAATTAACATGGACAACGCACCGGTCTATATTTCTTGCAGGCCTATTGTACTCTGAAATACATTTCGAAATTGATATTGTTAAATGTTAAAATTGGGAAATGTTAAAGCAAAGCAATTTTTAAAATACAATAATATAATTCTGAATAGATCTAATTGTTAATTAGATAATTAGTATAGAATTCGGAATTGAATGGACCTTAGTACATTCAATTCCCTTCCGTTACGGAGTTTGTAGATTTTTTGCTGAAATGCATGAAGTTAACGTTGCAAAACCACTCCGAATCATCTCTGGTAGTAAACAGGTGGTACAGAAACAGATATTTAGCTTCTTACCTCTATTGTTTTACTGCTTCTAGTAGGCCTAATCTATATGTTTCAAAAATCGCTTGCTGGTAGCTCAAAAGCTTTTAAATCTTGAAATGGAAGGACAATAGCCTCATCATTTCCTGTGTTGTGTCCGGGACACCGAAGAATTGACCAACCATTAACTGCGCGCTTCGTAAGAGGCGCAAAATAATAAATTAAGGAAGAAAATGGAAAACCAGATCAGAAGCGATATTTTCCCAAGATATAGGCTACTAAAAGCTAAGGATGGGGCATAGTCTTTTGTATGCTAAATGGATTAATTTTCCGATCGAAGGAGTGTTCTTTATGGAACTTGAAAGCAGACTCAAGATTATGAATCTGTACCATGGACCTGCTGCTTGACAGAATTAGAGAGAGAGAGAGAGATCTCATGCGATGAAAGAATTTGAAATTTAGCTAATTAAAATTTGATACTCTTTCCAATTTCATGTATACTTAGTTGGTGTCATATTTAATTGAAATTTTCGCGAAATAAACCAATTGGCACACTAGTAGAATTATTGACCTAATATGACTGTGTAGCTAAATAGTAAATACAACAGCAAAACTCAAAACAGTCAATAGTTATGCTAAATATTTCGCTTTTATGCGTTTTATGAAAATATTTTACCATTATGCATTTTCCTACAACATTCTTACTGTGAGAATAAAATCTATGAAAAGCTGTACGTTTTAGTTTAGCGCCTTTTCCTATAAAAATTAGTTAGGATTTCTTTGCTAAGAAGATCCAGTAGAATTCAAATCGTAGCCTTAGCCTTTGTTTCATTTCAGACAAGCCTGCTGTCAGCTTAATAGTGGAACCTTATACTCTTTTCATAAAGATCCTTTGGCGATAAGATCATAATCATCAACTCAATCGTCAATTAGAGAATTAATCGTCAATTAGAGAATTAATCGTCAATTAGAGAAGAAAGTCTACACATGAGTTCAAGTGATTTAAAATGTATAACAATATCTAGTAGTTCATAGTTGATAATAGGTAGAAATCATGAAGTCTAGGAGCCAGGTGGAGGCCTATAAGAAAGTTAGATCCATTGCAATTCTAGCATTCAAGGTCAGCAACAACAACTTTAGGGTTTGTTAACATTATATCTTCATTTAAACGGCAAAACAATCGTGAAAGTTTGATTCATTTCTAATTCTGTACAGACAGTGGTTCGTAGTGATGAATATCTCCATTCTCGCAGACAGTGTTGCCTGCAAATGTAGATAAATTAGCAAATTTTTGTATATCTTCAATTAATTAATTCTTATATCTTATAATTCAAAGATAACCGCAACCTTCAGAGTTTGATAGAAATAAGCATTACACCATGTATGCATATTGTAAATGTCTTTGTCCTATAATATCAGTTTATTTATGTTAGGGATTATTCAGAAAAATGTAATTTCATTAAATTATTGTCTTAAAAATTGTCGGAACATGGAGATTATCCTGCTCTTCCAATGGATTAAATTTAATTATTTATATATCTAATTCAATATACTGCAAATTGATTATATGAATGTGATAGTTGAACAGTAAGTCTTCTCAAATAATAGACTAAAATTTCGAATGCTAATTCGGTCACATTACAGTATAGTTCACATGAGTTTATTTATTTATTTTATTTATTTAGATCACCAAAAAGGGTCATTCAACCCTGTACAGTTCACAAGCAATGCAAACAAACAAGTAAATGCAATAAGTGAGCACAATTTAAATGTGAACCATGGTGAACTTAAAACGAAAATATAAAGTAGAAATTAAAGAATTGAAATAAAGAAATTCAAAATAAAGAAAATTAATGATAATAGGTAGGCATAATTATACATTAAAGATCAGTATCATTAAAAACTACTTAATAAATACTGACGAAGATTAATATTGAAACAGTTAACGGAACGAGATCATCGTAAATTAGGTGGAAGGGATAGTCAGTACCTAGGGACTTGTACAGCGATATACTTTTCGCGACAGAAGGTTCTAAACGATGGTATTAAAGTAAATTCCGTAACTTGTCGAAATTTATAAACAGAATTTACAACATTATTTAATAGCAACGAATAGTTGTAACATGAAGGCATATCATTATGAATAAGTTTATACAGAAATACGCAACAGCAATATTTATGAATATGACTTAACTTTAAAATTTTAAGTTTCTTTAAATATATTGTTCGTATGACTACGAAACTCTGCATGTTGAATTATTCTAATTGCTCGCTTTTGGAGTACTATCAATTCGTTGAGCAAGGTTTTTGAAGCGTTCCCCCAAACAATATTACAATAAATTAGATGCGGATATATTAGACTGTAGTATAAATTTAACATACAATGTTTAGGTAACTTAGTTTTAACCCAATGGAGTAATCCAATGGATTTGGCTAATTTTTGTGCAGTATAAGAAATATGATATTGCCATGATAATTTTTCATCAAGAATCTCTCCCAAAAATTTAGTCTTATCTATTCTATAAATGTTGATATCATCTATGTATATATGAAAATTTTCAGAATTATTGTTATATTTGTATTTATACCAAAATAGCATGTAATTGGCTTTTTGTATATTTAGGGATAATCTATTCGCTTTCAACCAGTCAGAGAGTGTTAGGAGTTCAGTATTAGTTGAATTCATTAGTTTCAAAATATCAGGATTTGTGCAGATAATATTTGTATCATCTGCAAATAATATGAAGGTAAGAATTTTGCTAATCTCGGATATGTCATTGACATAAATCAGAAACAACAAAGGTCCCAATATTGAACCTTGTGGGACACCACATTGAATAGTTCTATAATTTGATTCTGAATTATTATATACCACATATTGCTGTCTACTGGTTAAGTAACTTTTTAGAAGTGCATTAAATACTCCCCTAAAACCATGCATTTCTAGTTTTTTAAGTAATATTTCATGGTTTAGAGTGTCAAAAGCTTTTGAGATATCTATGAAAATACCCAAACAAAATTCTTTATTGTCAATAGCTTTAGACACCCTATCATGCATGTTTAATAGGGCCATATATGTAGAGTGCTTTTTCTTAAGTCCATATTGGGCTGAAGTAATGATTTTGTGATGGTCAATAAAAGAGAGCATTCTATTGGCAATAATTTTCTCAAATATTTTAGAGAAGCAAGTTAAAAGACTGATTGGTCTATAATTTGAAATTTCGTTACTAGGACCTGACTTCTGAATCGGACATACTTTGGCAATTTTCATTTTACTCGGAAATGTAGCAGTCATGATACATAGATTTAGTACAATTGCTAAAGGTTTGGCTAAGTAATAGATTATATTTTTTAGAAGAATGGACGATACCTCATCGAAACCTGCACGCGAGGTATTTTTTATAGATTCGACTATGTTAATGATTTCATATTGATCGGTTAGATAGAGATCACATGTGTTGCAGATTTTACTTTTGTCTGAAATGAAATCATAAAAAGAGTTTTTTGATTTAGGGATTTTATCAGCTAGGGATTTCCCTATTCCAATTAAATAGTCATTAAAACTCTCAGATATAACTTTTTTATCAGATACCATTTCACTATTTAAATTAAAACATTCCTGAATAGATTTGGACTTATTTGGTTTTAAAATGCTATTAATGCACTGCCATGTTTTTCTAGGGTCATGTTTATATTTAAGAAATTGATCTGAATAAAATTTCCTTTGCGCAATTGTTAAGAGTGAGTTTAATTTATTCCTATAAGCAATAAACTTAAGTTTATTTTCATATGTATTTGACTGCTTATAGACTTTGTAAAGTTTAGATTTTGTTTCACATGATATTGCTAATCCTCGAGTCATCCATTCTTTTGGAGGAGCATTTCTACTTTTATCAGATTTAGTTTTAGGGAAACATAAATTAAAACCACGTTCAAGTATTTCTAAAAATTCATTATATACTATGTCTGGGTTTCCAGTATTAATATTTTCATATAATATTTTCATATAATATTTTCATAATATTCCACAGCTATTTATAAATTTGGGTTCAATTAGCATCATTAGCCCAATAAGTTTAAATTTATTAGTAGATTTTTGATTAAATATTCTTTTTTTGTAGTTCGAATTAGTTGCTGGATGGTTTGAAGCGCTAAATTTACTGAGGTGGCTAGAATTATTGGATAATGGTCTGTTGTATCATCATAAAGTATTGCAGATTTACAGATGCTAACATCAACATTAGTAAAAATATTGTCAATTAAGGTCGCAGAAGTATTAGCAACTCTGCTCGGCTTGTTGATTGCAGGTAGCATACAATGAGATAGCACAGCATTAAGAAAAGTGGATTGAGGATTAATGGAACCATTAGCTAAGAGATTAAAATTAAAATCACCCATTATAATTATATCTTGCTTCTTTGAAAAATATTTATGTCTGAAAAATTGAGTTAATTGATTAGTAAAATTAACTGCAGCAGATTGTAAATACAACCAATAAGTATCGAACTTTTCCTTAAATCCCTCTTTGCAACTTCGACAAAAATACTTTCAATATTTTCATTCATAATAGTAAGATCATTAATGATACTAAATTTGCTTGAAAAATTTGTTTTAATTTGTTTGATTTGCTTAAATTAATGGGGTTGGCTTTAATTCAATTGGAAAAGCGTGAGCGTAAATGGTAGATGAAGTTCAATGAACAAACGTCAAAAATGAATTTTCGGCACAACGGGATGCTCAATTTCGCAAATATTTAACCAAATCTTTTTAATGTGTTTACAAAATAATAATTGCCGCGGAAGATTCTATTGAAAATGAAATTGGTCGCTATTCGATTTCAATTTGGAAATTGCTGTAGTACAAGTTCATGTTTAACATTTATATACAGTACGATCCATCATTGCAGACAGCATGATCTAATTATTATTTTAATTTATAACGCAATTATACAATTTGCCATTGACTCTAAAAAATACAGTAAATGTCAATGTCACTATAACGTGAGCGCTAGTGGAATTATCAGAAATTTTTGCGCTTAAAATTTATTTAAAAATAATTTATGCTAGATAATCTCTATGCTAGAGAGCTCCTGCAAATATTTTAAAGTACCTGCTGGGCCATTTAATTGCAGGTCAAGATTGTTCGCATGTGGTTCTTCAAATTGAGAAACCGGATGCAAAGACGACATTGTTGTACTTGGATTTTCCAGAACGTTCGTCGATGGCAGACTCTGATTCACTCTTATTTTGTCTTTTCCAGCTGAAATAAAACAACGGAAGATGAATTGTGTAAATATTTCTGTTAGTATGGAGGCTATAGCCAAGTATAAAGTCATTTCCTGCTCGAATGGCGTGTTAGTGATGGGGGAATCACTGGATTTGAACCTTGCACCTACTGGTCCTCTATTGAACAAATTGTCAAAAAGCCATCGGCTCCGCCCCGTAATAACAGCCATTCTTATAACAGTTATAAGACTTTCGGTATTTGTATTGACTGTTTGTATTGATTCCCTCTCTTACTGCATAAAATACACTACTCCGAATCTCTAGACAAATGCGATCAACACAATACATTAGACATCTTATAGCCAGGTAAATGAAAGTACTTGAGTCAGTTTATTTTCTTTAAATAAATAAATAAGCAACCACTTAAGCACTTTTTCTTATTTACATATTCGAGCACGCACTTAGAGATACTAAAGTACATCTAAACAATAATCTTAACCTTTCAAATAGAGTAATCCATTCAGGAAATGACGTACCATTCATGCTGGCTCGATATTTCTGATAGAGTGGACAAGACTTCATGAAGCAGCAAGTAACAAGTACGAGTACTCCCACAGTAATCAAGCCTCCAATAACTCCGCCCACAATTGCTCCAACGTTTACTGAGTCATCTGCTACAGGTTCTGAAGGAAACAATATTGACTAAAGAAATAATTATTTTCATGACTATAAACTGTGACATTTAAAAGCTGGTAAAGCTAATATTATTGTCTGTTTCGTCACTCGAAAACGATGTCAATGATGGGCAAGCCCAGGATATGAACCCCGCACCTATTGATCCGCGGTCGAATATCTTATCGACATCGCCACTGGCTCCAGCCAGACTATAAAAATAATGCTATTGACTATAGAAATAATTATTTTCATCACTTTTGTGCATTCAAAAGTGACTAGACATTATTTAAATTATATTTACGAAGCAAAAAGGACAGGTAATTATGTGGGATATCAATGCATATATTAACTCAGAAACAACTCCAAACTGAAATATCGCGCTAAGGAACAAAATAAGTTTAACGGCATGCAATACTTTAACCAAAACATTTGAACAAAGCATTATAAGACAGCGTTTTATCAACAGACACCAAATTTCATTGGTAATGGTATTTTATCATATAGCTGGATGCTTTATATCCTTAATGAAAATTTAAAATAGAGATAACAGAAAGAATCTCTTCATAACATTGCTACAAGGAATAATTAATTCAATAGTACTATTTAGACCAGTTGTATTACTTTGGAAAGATAGTTAGAAATAAACGTGATTAAAAGTCCGCATGCAGGTCGTTAACACATAGAGTTGCCAGTACCTGATATTGTTCTAGATGTCACTGTTGCTAATGCTGTTCCGACAGATGTACTTGCTGTTGGATATTAGATAAAAAGTAAATAAAAAATAGTAATACATAGTTTAGAGTTAAATATATTGGTCTAAATAAAGTATTTGTAGAAGAAGATACATGTAGTTTCTTTACAAATATATCAGTGACGTTAATCTGTTTTATAAAACGTGACGTAGCAATTAAATGCTGCTACTAGACTCAAGTAAAATGTCTGCTGAAATCGGAAAGGCTAACGCTGAGTTCAAGGTCATTTTCCTAAAATTTAATTAGCATTATCCGCTCAATATAACCATTGCCGACAGTAGCATTCTAATTTATTTCTACTTCATATCTAATTCTAATTTAAATTTCTATTTATAGTTTCTAATTGTATTTTATATCTAATTTATTGCCATTGTTATTAGATTGAAACAGAAGTAATAGTTTGGAGCAGAAATAATTTCATTTCAAAATTGAGTAACCAACCAAATGTTTACCTCTATCGTGCACTGACATTTTTTCAATAAAATATAGCTGATTGCGCTTAATATAATAATAAAATAATGATGAAATTAATACTAATAGAATAATAATTAAATAATGAAGACGACAACATGACATTATTTCAGTAGTTATATTGTTTCCAATTTAATTGCCATATTAAAGTTTAGCAAAGGCATTTCCTTTGCTGCTTGATTATTTTGTTACACCAATAAAGTAGTTAATATTTATGTCAAAAGTTGCAGATTATTATGCAAATAATCCAGTATAACAAATTACAATAATTGTAACACATTAGGAAGATATTTCATGATAAGCTCAATTACAAATACATAAATAGAGGTAACGATAAATAGATTTGCCAGTACCTGAGACAGTGTTAGAAGCCAATGTTTCTGTTGTTCGAAGAGTGGTTCTTGCTGTTGTATAATCGAAAATAAAAGTAGTAAAAACTTTAAGAAGCAGTTTGGAGTTATTTAGTGCAATAATAATTTTAGAAGCCAACAGCGGAGTAAATTCACCACTGAGCCTAATAGCAATCATGATTTGTATAATGCTAATAGTTGCAGTAGTTATATCACTTAACTACTGCAACTATTCTTGACTAAAGCAAAAGCTAAAAGTAAGAAAGAGTTAGACCTATCTACAAGATTAGTTTCCAGTCTCTAAAGCATTGCAGTGGAGAATGGGGAATAGTTTTTACAATTAGGCTAATTTAATTAATTTAATTTAATTTCTCTGCTTTAGGTCTATTTGGCACACATTATTCCTTTTTGCTATTTCTAAAACCACTTATTTGCTATTGATGTAAGCTTCTTGAAAACGACAGCCAAACTATCGCGATAATTTTTCAGTTCGCTAAGAAATTAGCGTAGGTTACATAGACTATTAAATTCTATAAAATGATTTATTTAGTAAGAGAGTAATAATAATAATAATAACAGCAGAGTTCTCACAACTGCCTCATCAACGCCTGTTCAGGGGAGTCTATTTAGTGTAATTATCATAAATGAGTGTTTAAACCTCGCTATTCACATTGATAGAAAATCATCAATTAATCTCACTGATGCAGTTTTAAATTCTCTCTTCCAATGGATATTTTAAATAACAGGTCCAATGAAAATATTCCAAATCCGCTCACTGAGAGAAATCAGTTGACGAATAAATTGATGACAGCATCAGGAGGGGATATGCCGTAACGATTAGATTGTTGGCCTTGGATACAAGTGGCCCAAGTTCAAAGCCAAGGTCAGTCAACAAATGATGGATATCCCTTTGGGACAATTGAAGGTTAACCCTGTATCGGAGCTTTCTGCCGATTGGCTCCACCAATCGAATATATGATTAACCATGGAAATATCAAAAAAGCAAAGATATGATTAACCATGGAAAGGATTGATCATAACCTGTCAGGAACCGGTAAAGCAGTCTCAGAGACCGGTCACCAGCCATAACACTACTATAGAAATTGTAGGAGGAAGAAACTAATGCAGCCTTTGACTGAGGATAATATGGCTTCTGGTGTGCATTATAATTGCTTTCCTGAATATTTGCTTAATAGTCTCTTATGACAGGTACCATTTTCGATTTTTGCAGTGGCTCGGACACATTACGAGAAATTGTGAAAAAATAAAACGGTAATTACTGATAAATTAATTGACTCAGAGAACAGAATATTAATATATATGAAGCTGGAGGTAATATGCACTACGTGTTTTCAACGATGACGGTAGCACTGTGTTATTAAAGGACAACAGAAACAACTGTTTGGAAGAGAACAATTTAATTTTGAAAATTTAGCAACCAACATAGAGTTTTACCCTTTTGTGTTTGAACCAGTAGTCTACACAACAGACTATAGAGCATACGGCAACAGAAATCTAGTGTATAATCAGGAGATCAGGGAGAAACACTTCGAAGCTATATTGTTTTCCAAATAATTTCTTCAGTAACTTTGGTAAAGTCATAACCTTTGTAAATTTTGTTATAAGATTATTTAGTAAATCGATCTAGTGGTCATTCAGAATGAAGACATACAGTGAACAAGAATATCAAGGCCTAACATGTATCAAAACTATGAACTAAAACTTGATAGGAAAAAGGAGAGAGAGACCGCTCACTTACAGCTGAATATTGGTATGGAGGTTTCGGTAACAATTAAATTGAAGCAGATATTTAATTAAAAACTGAAAAGCTGTTAGAATTAACTTAACTCTAATTAAATTCCATATGAAGTTAAAAGCATTTATATGTAGACTAGTTCTGTTTGGTTTGTGAATATTGCAATGTAATTATGTAAATAAATAAGAGTTGTTAACTTACGTTACATTGGAAGCTTAAAAATAGGCATGCAGCAAAAATAATTATGGCAAAGCTTAAGCCACGCCACGGTCAAGAAAGTAAAAGGGCAAATGTTCAAGTATACATGGTAAAACAGTTATACCATTTATACTATAACTTGTATGTATGAATGATGTATTGGCTATTCTGCTTGAGAGCTGGATGAAAAATAAGCAAAAGATGGTATGTAAAGAACTGAAAGTAAACATAAGCACTTACGACATTCTGGAACGCTGAGCACAACAGAACCTGTTGCGGTTCCTAGCATGTTCACAGCCACGCATGTGTAGATAGCGTTTGTTCCAGACACCGACGTTGTCACAGTGCTTCCAGTAAAGGTGGCGCCACCACTGACTACCCAGCTAAAGGTTGGATC
>CAJHZI010000068.1:0-153984 GCA_905160935.1 Enchytraeus crypticus
TTGTCCTACTCTGTCTTGCTCTGTACTGCACTGTCCTGCTCTGTCCTGCTATGTACTGCTCTATCTTTCTCTGTACTGTTCTGTCCTGCTATGTACTGCACTGTCCTACTCTGTTCTAATCTGTCAAATTCTGTCCTAATCTGTCCTACTCTCTGCTAATCTGTCCTAAACTGTACTACTCTGTACTACTCTGTGCTGCTATGTATTGCTCTGTCCTACTCTCTGCTGATCTGTCCTACTCAATACTAATCTGTACTACTCTCTACTACTCTGAACTGCTCTCTCCTACTCTGTTCTAATCTGTCCTACTCTCTGCTGATCTGTACTAATCTGTGCTACTCTGTATTGCGCTGTCCTGCTAATTACTACGCTGTCCTACTCTCTGCTGATCTGTTCTACTCAGTACTACTCTATACTGCTCTGTCCTACTCTGTCAAATAATGTTTTAGAGAATATTTGTGAATCCAATTGTTATAGCCTATATAATTTACTACTAAATTACAATTTTGATTATCAGTCCATATATTTTATCAAAACACTGGTGCACTCTTTCAGAGCAGATCTTACAGTGAACCTACTATGTTAAGAAACCATAAGAAATAAGTATTGTTAGAGAATGTAAAGAGTAGACTGTATAGGTATAAAACGTTACTAAAGCTGCTCCTCTCACCTAACACTTGAAACTAAACAATTTTGCTATGAACGTAACCTGATAATATTCATCATCAAGTTGCAACGGACAAACTTTGTTTTGAGCAGAGTATTCAACTCTTAGTTCAAATAGCACGGTAAAACTCATTCGCGCTGTGTACGATGTAATCCACTCTATTAGGGAATATTACGAAGATAAATGTTATATAATTTCACGTTTCGTCTCTATTTCTACGGTCGCAGGAGGTGTCAGACGTGGCCACAATGCAGGTGCAGGAGATACAGATGCAGCAGCAATCGCACGAGAAAGAGCTGACGTCATTACGTCAACAGCTGCTCGACATCCAGTGTCAGAGCGATGAGAAAACTGTGATCGGTTAGCTCTCTCGCTATCTCGTTCATTAAATAATAATAATTATAATAATAATAATAATAATAATAATGGTTTAACGTCCGTTTCCTCATCCAAGGATGATGTCAGGGACGTCCCCACAGTACACATCACTACAGATCAATTCACCCAAATCAAACTGCAAAAGAAATGTGCTGAGGAGAAGTAAAAGCTCCTATGAATCAATAGCTGTATCTATCTCGCTCATTCACCCCATCACCCGGTATTAATAGAGCAAAGACAAATTTAGTAATTACTGGTCATCTGTTTGGAGATCTGGCTGTCAATTTGCTGCCATCTTTCATTAATAAAAGTAAACGTATTTTTCTTCAGAATCATGGCGACTTTAATTTTATGTTATTTAATTGTGGAGTTTTATATTTTGCCTGCAATCTGCTCCGACATATCATCCTGCTATAAGTTAGTGCTGATATAAAGCTGTGTGTGTATGAATGTCTATGTATATGCGTGTGTAATTGTGCAGGTAAGATTCACCGACACAACATACTGATAGTGCTGTCATAAAGCTATATGTGTATGTGCGTGTATGTGTATGTGTGTGTGCAGGTAAGCTACATCGGCACATCATACAGCTACAGGTGAGCGAAGCGACAGCAGTGCGTAGACACGAGGAAGCCGCGAAGAGACTGGCTAGACTAGAAGCGCACTCACTGAGGCTTGAACAGAGGGCTGATGAGAAAGATCAAACCATCTACCACAATAGGCTAGAGGCGCGCAATAAACAGAGTCATCTGAGAAAAGCTATTCAGGTATTAGGGGTTAAATGTGAGGGCAGTTAAGTTAAGCAGTGTAAGCTACTTTGTAGGAGTTGATTCCGGTTTAATTCTTTTTAAAATACTTGAGTATTTCTCTAGTAGAGTATTTCTCTAGTTGAGTATTTCTCTAGTTGAGCATTTCTCTAGTAGAATATTTCTCTAGTAGAATATTTCTCTAGTAGAATAGTTCTCTAGTTGAATATTTCTCTAGTAGAATATTTCTCTAGTAGAATATTTCTCTAGTAGAATAGTTCTCTAGTTGAATATTTCTCTAGTTGAATATTTCTCTAGTAGAATTCATATTGAATACTTCTCTGATCTGATAACGAGGTTCAGAACTGTGTATATTGTACAGAACTGTGTATATTGTACAGAACTGTGTATATTGTACAGAACTGTGTATATTGTACAGAACTGTGTATATTGTACAGAACTGTGTATATTGTACAGAACTGTGTATATTGTACAGAATTGTGCAGAAACTGAAGCTAATTCCATCTGCACTGCAACCTTAATTCCGTAGTTGCTTATTAGATACTATACCATTTAACAACAGCGTATTTCTTACGTTAAATGAGTCCATCAGTAAACTCGTGATTAACATGTTACATGTCTCAAGGAACAACAATTACAATAAAATGTAAATTAGAAGATTCTTTGAAATGCAGATAATTCTATTTGTAGGTCAAGCTAAGTATAGTATGATTAGATATACTGGTTGGTTGATTTAAAACTAATGTTTTTTTTTTTTTTTTTATTAACTTACTGGTATATTTATTGAAAGCTTTAAACCATGTTTTGTATTCGGGACACTGAGGAATAAACTAACCGTTAACTGTACTTGTCTTAAGAGGCAACAAAGAAAAAACTAAGAAGAGCAGTAGGAAAACACCTCAGAAGCCATATTCTTTCTTAAGATGTAGGCTACATAAGGATTGAGGGTATCGAATAGGCATTTTGTGAAGGCATTAATCGATGTTGCTGTTGATTTATGAAGTGTGTGAAACATGTGACAAATTTTAAAAATAAATATTTAAAATATTACAGACATGTGAAAAATATTAAGCGCGAAAGCAGACTGCAGTATGAATATGACCCTTGAACGTGACACTTGGCACTGCTCTAGAGAGAGAGAGAATGAGAGATAGATTTAAATATAATTGTTAATATATTTTGTGTAGGATATGCGTAGAAAGTACGCAGGGGCCGTGCCGTTGTCTGATCAGGAGAAGTTTGCTCATCTGATGGTCAAGTTGCACCAGGACCAGCTCAAGATAGAAGATGATATGAGGAAGGTGAAACATTGCCTTAGCCTATTAAGAAAACTTTATAGGATTGTAACTTAATACTAAAGAGAGACTTATTACTGGGTGTTGTAGTTAACTCTTGCGTGTTTCCACAACTTATTGAGACCGCTTAGTAAGATCAACGTATTACTAAATTAGGTGTAGAGTTTAATTAAAGTTTAACTAACTGTATATAAACTACATTATATAACCTTTAATGAATTTCCTATTTTTACAGAAACTTACTTTTATGTAGATAACTGTACGATTGTTATTTCTAGATACTTAGATATTGATTGGTGCAGTATTACTTTGCTCTTCTTTCTGTATTCAAGGAGGTGTAATTTCGTCCGTCAGTCAGAGCAAGGTCTTACAATATTTAGCTGTTTTGTGGTAGACGAGAGAGGACAGAGACAAGGTGGAGGATCAGTTAGCGGAGCTCCGAGTGAAGCACAAGGGTCTGGAGGAGCTCATGGCCACCCTGAAGGACGGCAGAGGTGCCCAGAAGGTGGCGGACTGGCACAGCAAGATGGAGGCGCTGAGAATGGAGGACATGAGATATAAGAGAGAGATGGAGAAACTAAAGCGTCAGGTTGATAGCGCAGTCTTTTTCTTCTATTTTGTAGGATACTGTTCTATACGTGGCTAAAATGATACGCTATAACATTGTGTATCATTACATAGAGCCCATCATCATGATGCGCTTGAACATAGTGCATCATAACATAGCTGATCAAAATGATGCGCTATAACAAAGCGCATCATTATGATGCGGCTATGAGGCTATGTTATTATGGGTAGGATCGAAAGAGTTGCTAGGGCTCTTAGTTCGTCTAGGCCTAATATATATTGAAAGCGGCGATTTTACGATAAAATTCATAATAAAATTGGCAAAGCTAACTTTTAATATCTAGAAATTAGCGTCGTTGATAAATTTCTAACCAGAGCCTATGTAATGGATTTATTTAACAGCTGTGATTTTGTATAGATCAAGTTTCTGGAGGCCATTCAAAAGACACACGAGGCGGAAGTGTTAACTCTGGAGGAAGACAAAGTTCGTCTGCACAAGGTCTGTTGCCTGCCTTGAATATAAAGATATGTGCTTATAGGTAAATGTAATTTAATCAATTGTATTTTTTCAGCATCGAATGCATGCAGTTGAAATCTGTATATTTATATGCATATCGTAGGCTATTTAGTGCACTATACATATTTATTCTCTATAGTTAATTGTCTGTTGTAAAAGCACCCAACGACACAGTGACTGGAGGTGTGGCTTGCTTATGGAATCCCGTTACTCGGAGGTTTAGATTCCTTTGACTTTTAATCACTCAGGACTCTTGAATTATCTTGTGTCTAGTGGGACGCTATATATATATATATATATATATATATATATATATATATATATATATATATATATATATATATATATATACAGGGTGAGTAAAAAATGATTACAACTGCAAAAAGTTTAAATATCTCAGGCTATTCTTAATATTTTCCAATAAAACTTTTACCAATTACTAAAGAACTAATTTCTGCTGATAGGGTGGCCAATTTTCATCCATTTTGGTATATAGATTGGCCAGTTATGCAAGTTTCAGTAGAGCAACCCCCCATTTTTTAATGTACTATAAATATAAATTAAATTTTATTTTATTTTTATTGTGGCCCTGAAAAAGGCCGTTGGAGTGGTTAAGAAAGAACAATTTGTATCTGCTAGCATTGCTGACTATTCGATATGCTTTCCTCTCGCTGCTACGCAGGACTGCGGTCGCTTTCGAAACGCTAGGACAGCCTTGTTGATTCCAGCTTGGGGCACTCTCTCCCAGAATGATTTTGGCACTTCCTGCAGTTCTGTCTTGTTTTTAGGCTTCGACTGGTGTTTCTGATAGAGATGCAGCATGGTACCCCAGACATAGTAATCCAGAGGATTTAGATCGGGAGAGTTTGGATAACATTCATTCTTCTTGATGAAATCCGAGTTTCTTCCGCTGATCCATTTTTGTGCATAACAAGATGCATGAGCCGGAGTACCATGCTGCTGAAGGATGAAATCATTTGGCAGAAGAGCATGGCAATAATCAAACAGCTCCAAAAGCAAAGTATTGAAGTATTACTGAGAGTTAACCTTTACCTTCTCGTCAATAAAGTGCAATCTGCCTTTTTACCGTATTAGCAAACGCCATTTTTAGGTAAAAATGGGGGGTTGCTCTGCTGAAACTTGCATAACTGGCCAATCTATATATCAAAATGGATGAAAATTGGCCACCCAATCAGAAATTAGTTCTTTAGTAATTGGTAAAAGTTTTATTGGAAAATATTGACAATAGCCTGAGATATTCAAACTTTTTGCAGGTGTAATCAATTTTTACTCACCCTGTATATATGGGCCTATATATATATATATATATATATATATATATATATATATATATATATATATATATATATATATATATATAATACTGTTTTCATTTCAATTTATATTTTTATTCTATTCCATAGTTATTGTTCTGATTCTCGTCGATATGCAGGAGTTTGAATCGAATGAATTAGAGTGGGAGCAGAGAGAGGTGGAGTTGGAGAGAAGAGTGGTGTATTTAGAGAAACAACAAGCTGAGATAGCGGGTGCAGCCAGTGAGGTGGGCGTATAGATCATATTTAAATTCTCGTCGTGTATTTACTTTGACTCTTTTGTTAGTAATTTTTGAAATAATGATCTTTCAAGGACTACTTGATTGTATGAACTTGTTTAGATGCCCATTGTCGCGGTCTTTCTCTCTCTACTTCTCCCCCCCCCCTTATTTTCATTCCCTCGCTCTTTCTCTGTCTCTATCTACCTGTCTCAGTCACTGTTTGTATGTATGTCTCTCTCTCTCTCTCTCTCTCTCTCTCTCTCTCTCTCTCTCTCTAACTAACTATGTCATGATCTTTCATCTCATACTTATTTAGGCGTTTTAATTAATACTTCATATTTTGTTCAAAATTAAATTAGGATACACATATTACTTTGTGTGAGTTAAGTTTAAAGATCATTAAAGGATCATTTTAATTATGTGGGTTGACGTCAAGATCAGAAGCCCAAATAGCTTCACTTTATATCGTCACATGACACCTAAACAATTTAATATCAGTGTAATCCTACTAGTCATTTTATTATTACATATTCTTCATGTTTTGCATTGCGCATAATTTGAAAAAGAATTTTACTACGGTTTAAAAGCTAGTGGTTTTCAACATAAATTTTATAGAGCGGGCCTACAATTTGAATTTAAATATAACAGTTTGAGGACGCTGTTGGCTCCCTGCCAGACACATCCCTTCCCCTGGTGGAACAGCTGGATCACGCTGTTACCACTATCAAGAGAAATGTCAAACTCATACTGGACGCTAAAGCTCAGGCTCAAGCTAACAAAAAGGTCTGCTCCAATAATTCAAAAATTTTAAAGGAACATTTACGTTGACACAAGTTGTTTAAAATATAGGCCTAAATTTAGAAGATCATCCAAAATATCATATGGAAATTTTATGTTAGAGTGTGTTTAACGTTAAATTTCAGAAGCACAAGGCTTCGCTTCAAGACAACTCGACACACTCGAGCTACTGCCACAATGATTTAGTTTGCACCTAGTTAATTATCTAACTTGATTCGAGATAAATCACTATACTATTGTTAGATTCTAGATAATTAGATTGCAACTTTTAGGGTTAAGCTGCGGAAAGTAAGATCGCTAAGCTGGTGTTTATTGAATGACATATTAATTGATAGAGTTGAAAATCCCCTATCACCACTTCTTGTATTTTATATTCTAGAGATTGATAGTTGATTCAATTATTCTGTATCGAAGGTAAGAAGTAAATTCTAGTCTTACTGGTATTTGCTCGTATTGCTTATATAACTTCAATGAACAATGCTGTAGCTAGCTAAACAAAACTCTAGCTAATTAAAGAAGGTTCTATCTAATTAGTGCGCTCTGTTCTTGACATTCATGATAATTTCTTAAATTACGGTGATTGTTTTTTGTTTCTGCTTCTTTCATTTAGTCTTATTTTAGTTCTTTGTTACTTTTGTAACCTTGGTTAATGCTCTAGGCTGGCAATTACTTGGAATATATTGAAGAGGAAACGGCTAGATACTATATTTAGAGACTTTAATACTCTAGAGTATGGATAAAATTTGTTTGCACCAGTTATAGTGATGTATTAATAAATGTTTAATTGCTTTTCTTACTTCGCCTTCCGATGCGGAGAAATTAGCATTGAATGCTTGTTATATCGTGTGTTAAAGAGTAGATGATTTGACGTTACAATTGAGAAGTAACGGTTTAGATCTATTGGTTAAAAGCAGCTGGTTTACTTGACAGAAACAGTGAATTTATTTTTAGAAAAATATGCTAGAAGATCTCTTTTCATTATAACTTAATATACTGAATGTCGATGTGTGTCCCCTGAGCATTATTATAACCTGAAATCACATTTAACTGTTGAAATGGACGTTAAATCGATTATATTGTAGAGAGCGGATGACTTGGAGCAGCAGATGAGGGATAAGGACAGAGAAGTGCTGGCTAGGGATAGGATTATAACAGATCTGAGGCTTCGCCTGCCTGTGACCGCTGATAGAGACGCCATGATTGCTCGTCTGACCTCCAAGCACCAATCAGCTGTGAGCAGTGGCGTGCCCGGTGGCGAGGAGTTTGAGTCCAGCCATGCTGTTCATATAGCACAGAGCACCATCGCTAACCTACAGGTCTCTATCAATCAATCAATCAATCAATCAATCAATGGATCGATCAATCCATCAATCGACTAGTCTATCAGTCAGTCAATCAATCGATAAAGTAAGTTAATCTATCAATATATCCCTCGATCTTTCAGCTAGTCAGTCAACCAATCAATAAGGCAGTCATTCAAACGATGAATCACTCAATCATTTAATCAATTCTCTATCAATCAATCTCTTACGTATTTAGTCAATCAATAGATGATATACGGTGTCAGCTGTGAGAATTTAATTAAATTAAATAGTGTTCATACGATCAGCAAGAAGTAGTGGTATTTATAGTTTAATCAGTAAATAATACTTTAAAAGTGTTGTGCCCGATGGATAGTTTAATTGTGGCTTATTTATGACAAATCCCTGCTTAAAACAACCATTGTATATACAGCCGTTTCCATAGACAACCGTCGTCGTAGACAACCAACGCCTTAGTTAGTCATTGTATCAGAAAACCACCATACGCGTTAGTGTCGCAGAAAAACATTTTTACGAATGAAACCTGTCTGCAGTTATATGTAGTTGTCTTAAAACATCATTGTATTGTAATTATTGTTGTTATTATCTAGTCTCGACAATCTTTAGTGTAGCTATTATTGTTGTTGTTGTTATCTGGGCTCAAACCAGCTGTTGTTTACTAATTGTTGTTGTTATCTAGGCTGGACTGTCTTAAGTGTGGTCATTATTGTTGTTGTTATCTGGGCTCAAACCAGCTGTTATTTATTAATTGTTATCAAGGCTCGACTTGCTAACAAGGAAGAAACGATCAGTCAGTACCAGCAGCTGCTGCAGCAAGCCCACGATGATATGACAGCTACTATAGCGCGCCACGAGGAGGAGACGAAGCAGCTGCAGCAGCAGCTGCAGAGCAGAAACCAGTCAGCCTTCAAGCAGTTCAAGGCTCACATGCAGGAGTCGATGAAAGAGTCCGCTAGGGGCGTTCCTTCTGCTGCGCAGGTCTGAGACTCAAATAATTATATAACTGTCCATATTTAACTTCTTCTCTTTATCAATTATCTTCCAAACTGACTTGCTTGGTTGCCGTTTTGGGGTTAAAGCAGTAGAAAGATTGAATCAGCCTAACCCCTCATCCCTTCCTGAGTAAACGGATTTTTTTAGAAGCAGTTAGTGTGAATTGAGCGAACGTTATAAAAATGCTAAATTATTAATAAGAAATTTATAATATCCGTTACACTGTTTATCGAGATTCTGTCGATCTCATCTTTGGATTAAAGAAAATATGTTCACTTATATACTGAAGGCTTAACTAAGTATTTCTTTAGCTCTCACCTTCAGCTGTTGTTTTTCCCGCTAATTTCTTCAATACCTATTACGTTGTATGCAATAATAGTTCAAGATTAGAACTGTTTTATAATATTAAATTTTGCTTTATGAAATAACACTACTCTTAAGCTACTATAATAATAATAATTCTGTATTATTAACAATTATTTGCAGTAAATAATAAGTAGCTATTTGAATTTTGAGTCAGATTAATGATATCTCTGTGCTGTTATTTGTGTTCAATTGAGTCAGATTAATGATATCTCTGTGCTGTTATTTGTATCTCTCTGCTGTTATTTGTGTTCAGTTGAGACAGATTAATGATATCTCTGTGCTGCTATTTGTATCTCTCTGCTGTTATTGGTGTTCAGTTGAGACAGATTAATGATATCTCTGTGCTGTTATTTGTGTTCAGTTGAGACCGATTAATGATCTCTCTGCTTTTATTGTGTACAGTTGAGACAGATTAATGATATCTCTGTGCTGTTATTTGTGCTCAGTTGTGTCAGATTAATGAAATCTCTGTGCTGATATTTGTGTTCAGTTGAAGCGGATAAATGAGTTGGAGGATGAGTTGGCAGAGAAGAACAACGCTGGGGCAGCTCTGAGAGATAAGCTGAGACTGGCTCATCACGAGGTGGAGGAGTGGAAGCTCAAGCATCAGCTTGCTCTCAAACAAGCTGCCGACGAGCTAGAAAGGTTAGTCTTCTAATTTTTGCAATAAATGCTCTATAAATAAGTGCTCTCAAACAAGCCGCTGATATCCTAGACAGTTTAGTCTTCTAATTGCATTGCAATAAGTGTTCTTAACAAGCCGCTGATGCTCTATAAATAGTTGCTCTCAAACAAGCCGCTGATATCGTAGACAGATTTGTCTTCTACATGTATTTGCATTACAATAAATGCTCTATAAATAATTGCTCTCAAACAAGCCTCTGACGTGCTAGACAGGTTAGTCTTCTACTGAGTGCGGGAAGTGTTCACAAAGTTTCAAACATTGTGTTTATAAATCATATGTAGAACATAGCATAGACCACACTATGCAAGTAAATTAAAATTTACGTTAAAATTATGTGCTAAGTACAGGTGGTAAAGAAGCTAGGTTGTAGTTTTGGTTTCATTGAATAATTTTTTGCTAGTCAAACATTTTGTCCTATTACACAAGTACAAATTTGTTACAAGTTGGTTGTAATTGACATTTTCACCGTTAGCTTAATATATTAGTTTTAATTTTAGTTTTAATTTTATAGAAACTCTTTAAACGAGAAAATATTCTAAATAATTAAATTTAGGTAATAAAAAAAAAAAAAATCTAAATCTTGAATTATTTCAAATGTTGCTTAGTAAAATTTTTAAACAAGTTATTCGCCTTCTAATAATTAAAAGAATTATTTAACTATTCGTTACTATTATATTTGTTATATTGTACTGTTTCTATGCGGTTCTGAGGTAATTTATACTAGTCGTAGTTGCTATATTAAAGTCATAATTAATTATTCTAAATTATATCTTGGAGAAATTTCTATGTAGGGTTTTTTTATCTAACAATTGCTACAAGTAAATCTATGAATACTGGATGACGGTACAGTAAGAATTGATGGCATATGAAGAATAAATTAATTTAGCAATGACTAAATACTGAACAGGCTGAAGAAGCAGAAAACTGTTAGTTGGTCACCGCCTCCCGTGCAGCGGTTCGTTGGTTTAACAGTGTGTGAAGTGTACATTTGTTTCTGTGCGTGACTAATAAGCAATGTCTGCTCAACTGCTCTTTCTATATTTTGTGAATTTTGTAACACTAGATGTATAAAAAAAGCCATGCAGGCTAAACAATATCATTCTCTTCTTCTCTTGAATCCCAGATTGGCTAGGGTCTGGAGGTCTTTAAGCTAACACTATTAAGATTATATAAAATGATGAGCCAATGGAAATGTTCAACGTTAAAATAGAAACGAAAGCGTACATCGGTAATTCTTTGCAAGTAATCCAGATTCGTCATCTAAAATGAAAGGTGATACACCATTTCCAGATATTCTCTGTATCTTATCTGTTTATTCTGTGTCTGAAAATAGAAATTCTTTGATCCTGTTCTTTTTCACTGAGGCCACTGTGAAATACCGTGTGCCCCTCTGATGTTAAATCTTTTAATGATAACGTCCGGGTTTCCGCAATCCAACTTTCTCATTATCTGTCCCCTTCAGTGTTTCCTTTGCAAACGTTAAGACCGAAGTCTTAATTCTAGTGTGCATGTGTGCGTGTGTATATGTGTGTGTGTATATTTTTATATATGTGTGTGTGTGCTTGTTTGTGAGCACAGTACTTGAAATATGATGTGTTTGTGTAGTTGTTTATTACCGTTCTTTTTATACTAAAACTTAAGCATGAAGTGTGTGAAAGACCATTAAGCTTTCCGTTATTTGGGTAGTGAAAATGCTAACGAAAAAGGAAATAGTAGATTTGTGATTATTTCATTGCTCTGAAGAACGCTAGGCCTATTTCATTTTAGCAGTTTAATTTGTTTATCTCGTAGCACTTACCAGTAGCTAACGATTTGTTTAATATTTGTCACTATTATTAATGTTAAATTCCTTTAGCAATTTATTTGCCGTGATCGTAGTTCTAATAGTACTTAGTAGGCCTATTTAGTTCTTCATTTTTTTGCTAGTAGGCCTACATATGAATCCTTTTTAAATGGAGTTTAATTATAAATGTAAATCTAAGGATATGTGTGATATGAACTTACAGTACAAGCTTGTATAACATTTTCAATTGATATTTTGTGTATGCATTTAACAAGCTAACATACTCAATATTTGAACTGATTCGTTTTATGCGCATTCGATATTTTTATTTGCATTTTTATCACTTTTCTTTTATGATGTTGGGCCGATGTACATGCAAGTACTTTTGGGCCCATATGTCCATATTCTCGTTTTAAGCCTGATATTTAAGGATTGCTTTGTGAATTTCGTGAATTAAAGATTTTCTATCTATCTATCTATCTAATAGTCTTAACCATATTCAATCTGTTCCACCAGAACTGTCTTCGAATGTCCGAGATTTTACTCTCTGACTTTTGTTATATTTGAAAATTATCCCAGGACCTCGGAGGCAGCCATTAGAAATTTATTGACTTACTTAACGCACGTACATATGGAAGCTATTTAAACATTCTGCGTCTACAATATGTATAGTTCTAAAAGAGGGAACGAGGCAGAGATGGAGAGAGAGGCAAAGAGGCGGCAGGACTTGGAGAGAGAGTTGACTCAGGCTCGAGAGGAGATAGAGGTACAGTTGAGAGAGGTAGAGACACAGAGAGAGTTAAGCACACGGGCGCCTACAGTGACAATGAAGCATACTGTAGAACGACTGACTGGTCAGCTGGCTCAGAAAGAGGCGCAACTTAAGGTTTTTAATTCTTTTTATATTTATCTATCATATCAATTCTTCTATCTTATCAGTTCTCTCTCATATCAATTCTTCTATCTTATCGGTTCTCTATCATATCAATTCTTCTATCTCATCCGTTCTATCATATCAATTCTTCTATCTCATCAGTTCTATCATATCAATTCTTCTATCTTATCAGTTCTGTATCATATCAATTCTTCTATCTTATCAGTTCTCTATGATTTGATATGTTTAGTATGTGGGACAGTCTACAGTTGGGACAGTATCATTGTAGGTGATTCTATTAACTCTTTTTTTAAATACAAACCCATATAGATGATAAACTAATACATATCAAATACATAGAGATTATTAACTAATCATCATCATCGTCTCCCTTGAATCCCAGTTTAACTAGGGTTGGGATACGAATAAACTGTCTCAAATCCTGCCTCTCCTACATCATATCATCAGTCAATCCCCTATTTTAGACTTTTCCATTCGTTTAAATTTTTGTAACAATTTCTGGAGCCTACGCGCTCACCAATAGAATGCCCTTTCTGACGATGGTATGGATATTAGTGCTTTAGTCGCCTTCTACGACACGTGAAGTCACGGGTTGGTCAATTCTTCAAACAACCCGGACACAACACGGGAAGAGATTATTAACTAATGAATATACAACAACATATATTATTAAATAGTAAATTGTAGATGTATCGGAAATAAACATAACTTAGATAATTTAATAAGTACTTAAGTGTATTAGATATCAAGCTCGATCTATTTGTCTATAACATGTGCCTATAACCTGGCTTGATCTTTACCAATGTGACATATCACTTGCTATTCTTAAATAAATAAATAAATATTCTTAAATAAATCTTAACTATTTAATTTGCTTAAGTCATAGCTGGTTAAATCATATGGTTTAAACAGCAAATTAACTCTTTACTTTATTTAAGTCATAGCTGGTTAAATCATATGATTTAAACAGCAAATTAACTCTTTACTTTATTTAAGTCATAGCTGGTTAAATCATATGATTTAAACAGCAAATTAACTCTTTACTTTATTTAAGTCATAGCTGGTTAAATCATATGATTTAAACAGCTATCAGTCTGTGATTTGTACCAATATACATGTACTTTGCGTGCAGACAATGAGCAAAACTCTGCTGGATCTAAGAGCAGATATGGTTGCTCTCGCTGAGAGTGGGGTCAAGGCAAAAGGCGATCTCGATTCAAATGAACTTAACGTTAAGAAGTTGGTTGATAAAAGAACAAAAGAGTTGCAAGTATGTATTGGTTGTTTATTTAAAACACCTTTATTTTAGTGAACTCAAAACTACTTAACTCATATTTACATTCCTTGCCTGATGCAGCACTTTTTTCATATTAATCTAAGTATTTTTAACGCCACCAATAGTCTACCGATTATACAGTACAGTGAAAGTAGAAGTAAAATGTAACTAATCTGTGTGACGGTAGCTCAAATGTGTCGAGTCTTTACGCTTTTAATTAAGCAGCTGTTCCTGGTCACCTGTTTCACACTTCTAACTAGCAGATACTCTTCACTGCCTGCAAATGCAAATAAAATGTTTGCAATTTTATTTAACGCCAGTTTCCTCCCTCGAAACTGTGTACCAGTAATGGAGTGAGCACTCGACTTGAACCATTAATCTTTTGGTTCAGAGTCTAACGCTTTACCGATTTGCTACCGGCTCGGCCCAATATTATATTTGTCACTGTATGTGTAGAGATCTTAAGGAGAGGTTTTCAAGAGAAACCGACCCTAAATGTCTCACAGTTTTATACGTTAAACTCCAAACCACATTTACGCGTATTTAAAGCTATTCTCTCCCGACATTTCTCCAGAGACACTCCAGGATAATTTGTTATCCAGTGATTAATACCTAAACGCCACATAGGCTGATAGTTTTTCTAACCTGGGGTTTCCTGAAACATTTAATTTTAGCTCTTCATACTTGATTGTCGGAACATCCCACGTTAGTTTTGCGCATACACCCCAAGATAGATTTTCTTGAATGAATAAATGTTCCTAAGTCTCAGTGGAGTTGAGATGTGAGGTTTGTGTTGCAGTCACTGATCGATAGAATATGTGACAGTAGAGAATTTATATGAATAGAATGCATTTGGCCTGTTGACTTGCGTTCCGGCTGAGGAGCAGTGAGTGCGGGCTCGAATCCTGTGCTCCCCTGCATTGATCGCCTTACAAGACAGAAGGCTGACGTTGAACTAGGCTTCTATTTGTATTATAATTTAGTTGATAGAATTGTATAAACAAATAATTTACTAAAAATGTATAACGTTAAAACGGCCCATACACGTTTTCCAAATAACATTTTATATCGTTATCGTTTCTTGCTTAAACTATGACCGAATGACTTATTTATCTGTTATGAACCTGACTTATTTATATGTGCTCTAAAGAATGTCGATTCTATTCGAAATTGTTTTATTAATTATTATATATTTACATTTTCAGTGATTAAATAAAAAATTATTTTAATTAATTCTTTTGTTAGGAAAGAACTGAAGAATTAGACGCGATTGTAAAGAAACAGAAAGCAGAAATAAAGAAGATAAGGGAACAGGATAAAGAATTTGAAACAGAGCTACAGCAAGCCAATGACAGTTTAGGTGGTATTTTTTGCTATTGTGCCTCTCCGATAGGCAACCTGTGCTGTCTTTGTGTTTTGAAGTTAAATTGAAAATTTTCTCTTCAAACCAATTTATTGTTTTTGTGGATTTCTTTTAAAAAATAACTAAAGACAGATTTTGCTAACTTTTTTTGTTTAATAAACTTGCTTCAAGCTTTCATTTCTATGATAATGATAAATATTGATAGGATCAGGTGTCCGTATTCACGAGTTTCAGGGCCCATAAATGGGAACCCACAAGTTCGAGTTAACAGATAAGCATTTTCTAACATGTTAGTTGAGGGGGGAGGCATATTTTTCTGTGGAAGAAAAAATGGTATTCACTTTGTTTTAAAAGAAAAACTGTAAAACCACGGGAAAACTAGATGCCATCGGAAGATTTCAGTGCCCTTTTAAGAGCTTGGCTGCCCTCCTCCCCAACCCCCACCACTCACAATCTAAATACGGCCCACGATGGAACTGTTGAAATAACAGCATTTCACAATTATTAATCTGTTACACGCATTTTTACCTATTCGTTGCCACTAATTTACTTCAACACTTGATCCATTTGATGTTCTGTCTTTCAATCGAACACATTTTAAATCTTTATGTGTTTTAGTCAAGAAGGAAGCTGCTTTGAAGAAGCTGAAAGAAGAGAAGGAGAGTTTGATGACAGAGAATGCTGAACTTCAGCATAAGATACAAAGAATGGGAACCATGAGCAAACAGGTTTAGCATCTTAATTATCAGATAGATAATTGCTATATTGGTAAAATTATGTTAATAAACACAATTTGTGGTGATTTCAATGTGTTTAATATTAAATTCGTGGCATAATTTCAAATGAATTGTAAATCTATTATGCTGTGAGAGTTTTAAATAAAATTGTGCTAAAGTTTTCAAGTGCAAACATTTACAGTTTATGAGAAAAGATTTCTTGACATCAATTCTTATACTTGATTTTTATTATTATTTACAGAGAGCAGAAACAGAAGGCTTCTATCAGGAAATGGAAGATTTGAGACGCAGGAATCGAACCTTGACCGAACAGCTTGACAAGTTAAAAATTCAACCAGAAAAACCGTATGAGCAGCAAGGAGTGGATAACCGAGAGGTGCGGTTCCTTTGAGTTAATTGAATTACAACAATTTACTGGGATAATGAGTATAATAAAATTTAAGTTGTTGTATATTCATGCTATTTATTTCTACCTGATATTGTTTAAATTTGAACTGGTAGACGGTCGCAAATCGTGTAGTATCTTAAATTTTTATTGCATTTTTCTCTTATAGAAGACTATTATAAGTAACGTTGTACAAACTGAGAATAAAGGTAATATTAATATCGACTCTTAGCAAAGCTCTGCTAGGGATCTAGTACAGATGTTTTCAAAGATATCCAGGTTATCATCACCAGAGACTCTAGATCAGTTTTCTTTTTGATACGTACATGTATTTAGTTGTTTTCTCCTTCTTTATCACTGAGTCATTCTCTCTCTGTCTCTCCCTCTCTCTGTCTCTCTCTCTATCTCTCTCTCTCTCTCTCTCTCTCTCTCTCTCTCTAATTTCTCATCAGTTACTTTAAATTATAACCTAAACAATTGGTAGTTGTAAAGTGTGTAATTTTTTATTACTTTTCCTGTTAACCCTTTGACATCTTGATTATACTTGGCAACCAATTCTCTCGTTGCATTAATTCAGAATCCATGTTCTCTCAAATAACGAAAATAAACAAAAAATCATAATTCACTTATTCGTTTCTATTAAAATCTATATATTCAGCAATCATATAGTTACTAGTTTATTTTGAACTATTTTTAAAGCATTTTGCGTCCACATTTAATGTAAGTTTCGTAGCATCTAGGCGCCATCAGTTGCAAGAAGCTACTAGTAATCAATCTTCCCCTATAATTCCTTCGCGACTGGCTGAAGCCAGTCGCGGGCTCAAATCCCGGGCTCGCCGATCGTTGACATCGCTTTCGAGTGAGGAATCTGACGTTAACCTTAGCTGTACCAGCTGTATAATTCGTACACATTCGATCACTTTCATCAATACACTGCTATGATTATTCTTCTTAATTCAGTTTTGACTATTTCACTGACAGAAAGAAAAAGCACTGGCAAAGTGGAGTGAAACAAAGAAGTGGGAGAAGAAAGTGGAGTTGCTGAAGAACAGAGTGAGAGAGAAGGACGGTGAGATAGAGAGACTATCAAGAGCAACTGAATTACTCAAGGGTTCCTTGGATCGGTGCATATTATCTCAATCTCTTAGCTTTTAACTCTATTGAAATAATAATTATTATTAACCATTTAACTTGAGTTAGGGAATTACATCGTTCTATTACTTGCTGATTGGTCTACTTGATTGACTGTCTGATTGATTGTTAGTTTTATATTCTTAACGATTGACTGATAGGTTTACTGATTAATTACAGAATGAATGAGTTAATTGATTGCTTGATGGATTGATTGATTGATTGTATGAGTGAATGATTGATTGATTGATCCATCGATTGATCGATTGATCAATCTAGTAATCAATCGATCAATGTCTCAATCGATCAATCATATCTCTATCGATTGATTGATCGATCGATTGATAGATTAATTGATCGATTGATTTATCGATTAATTGATTGATTGATTGAAGAGTGTCGAGAGAGAAGGAAGAGATGAGATCCCGCTCGACAGGAGCAGAGAGTAGGACTCAGGTCCAGACATCCGTGGGGTCAGCCAGTGCTCACCTCGTGCAGGATCTCAAGAAACAAAATCATGAACTGAGAGACGAGGTACCGTCAGTGTCTTATCATAGCAAATTACTGATTTGATAATTAAGTATAATTACTGTACAGCAAATAGTGGTGTTCTCTCATCAGTGTCTTATCATAGCGAATTACTGATTTGATAATTAAGTATAATTACTGTACAGCAAATAGTGGTGTTCTCGCATCAGTGTCTTATCATAGCTAATTACTGATTTGATAATTAAGTATAATTACTGTACAGCAAATAGTGGTGTTCTCTCATCAGTGTCTTATCATAGCTAATTACTGATTTGATAATTAAGTATAATTACTGTACAGCGAATAGTGGTGTTCTCTCATCAGTGTCTTATCATAGCAAATTACTGATTTGATAAATAAGTATAATTATTGGACAGCAAATAGTGGTGTTCTCTGATCGTGTGTTATCATAGCTAATTACTGATTTGATAAATAAGTATAATTACTGTACAGCAAATAGTGATGGCTTTTAAATAGAAGTCAGTTGAGATCAAATAAGAGGTTCTATTTCCCTTAGGTTTTTGCAGAAAATTTCGCTATTTAATTTGTTGTTGCATCCTCTTTGCTGTATATATCATAATGTAGATCAATCATATTTATTTGACAACATACTGTAGTTGGTTGAGGAAAAGTGATGAATTGTTTGGCATTGATTGCTGCGTATTTGAAGTGGTAGAGCAAAAACAATAGTTTTCTCACATATTAAAGCTATATGCAACAGCTATATACAGTGTATGCAACTGAATATCAGGAATAATTGATTGATGTCTAATTTTTTTAATGTTTAATTTAATTAACTTATTGATTGTTTATACTCTACCAGTTTGAATCAACTCCTGATGATGAGCGTTGGAAAGTTACAGCGGCTTGCTTAAGAACTACAGGAACTGAAGCAGAGCATAACTGATTGATTTGATTGATTGATTGAAGATTGCTAGCTTGAGGCGACAGCTGATGATGGGGAAGGACGCAGCTTTTGAGGAGGTGCAGCTGCGCAATCAGTTCCTGACGGACAAGCTGCAGCAGCTGGAGCAGAACATGAGTCAGAGGCACACAGCTGTGCAGCAGCAGCAGCTGAAAATGGTTTGTTCTGCAGCTCATTGGCAAAAAGTGCTGATCAAATAAGCTATATAATAAGTAAAGAAATGTTTTCTTTTGGGAACCGTTCAATAGAAGCTTTCCGTTAACTGCCTTAGCATCTTATCTGTGGGACAAGCAATTTAAAAAATTCTTAATAAAAGTATTCATCAGCATCATCATCTTCCCTTGAATCCCAGTTTAACTATGGTCGGGATACTCATAGACTGTCTCAAATCCTCCCTGTCCTACATCATATCATCAGTCATTCCTCTATTTGAGACTTTTCCATTCGTTTAAGTATTTGTAGCAATTTCTGGATTAATTTCTTTGAATTTATTTCTTAATAAAAGTATTAAGTTCAAAAAATAAGTGGAATCTATATAATATCAAATATGAATGAAATCAGTACGTTTGCTGCTGTGTTTTGGCGTATTATAGTTATTTCTGATGTTTGATTGATAGGATAGGGGAGTGGAGTATCGGGACCTGGCGGTGAGAGAAGATCAGCTGCAGAAACAAGTTCTGAAGCTGAATGAAGAGAACATGGAGCTGAGATTTGAAGTTGAACAGGCAAATAAGGACATACCTCGCCTCAAGGTTTTTATCCATCACTAATAAGTAACTAATTGTAACTAATAATTAACTAGTTAATATTTAAATATTAGTTAATACTCATAGTTAATAAATGCCAGACTGTATATTAAATAGATAAGCTATATTTAAGCTATATTTAATAGATAGATATTTAAAATAATACTGGTTAACGTCTATTTCATATCTCTAACCCACTGGATGAGATTATTGTATAGATCATGCATCTTTGCATTCGTAGATGGTATTAAAAACTTTTTTACCCACTGTTCTGCTGTATATGCATTACTTGTTAGATAACTGTGTGATATACAACTGCATGGGATCGAATTGATGTGATTTCATTGCTTAGGGAAGAATAGAGGATTTACAGAAGTACGTGGACGTGTTGAAAGCGGAGAAAGCTCAGCTGGAGATGATGGCAAAGAGTAGAGACTCTCTGTCTGGCTTCAGTACTCCATCCAGCAATATTCGCAGAGTTAGCTCTCTTACTTTCTCATTCTACATTTCCGACTTTTAAATGCCAATCAGGTTTCTGCACATCTAGCTTCTATAACAATTTTCTTTTATGCGTAAACAGACGCTGATAGTATAGATGACAGTCATTCATCATCATGCCCATAATCATTCTCCTTGAATCTAGTTCAGCTGGGGTTGCGATTAAACTTTTTCAGTAGTTTTAGAAATTGTTGTATCAATTTCTGGAGCCCAGGCGTTCACCAATCAAATGCCCTTTCTGGCGTTGATATTTAGTTGATATTCATCATCATCATCATCTTCATCTTCCCTTGGATCCCAGTTTATCTAGGGTCGGGATACGAATAAACTGTCTCAAATCCTCTCTGTCCTACATCATATCATCAGTCAATTCCCTATTTGAGACTTTTCCATTCGTTTAAATTTTTGTAGCAATTTTTGGAGCCTAGGCGCTCACCAACCGAATGCCCTTTCTAACGTTGGTTTGGATGTAAGTGCTTTAGTCGCCTTATGTGCAGTCACCGGTTGATCAGTTCTTCAAACAACCCGGACACAACACAGAGAATTCAGTTGCTATTCATTAGTTAATAATATTTGAATGACTTTGTGTGGTTTATAAATTACTAGTAATTAAGTAATATTGCCATCTTTTTATTAATTATTATTAATTCTTGGCAATATCAACTGTTTAAGGCAATAATATACAATTATTCATTAAAACTATTTTTAATAAGTAATAATTGAATAAGTCTCTAATGTTCTCTAATAGTCTCTTAGGCCTGAGCCGGTGGTTTGTTGCCAAGTAGTTTGACTACGGATCAGTAGTTTCTGAGTTCAAATCCAGTGCTCTCTCAACGACTGACATGCTGTCGAACAGGAAAATGGCATTAAACATGGCTTTTAGTATATTAATACTAATTAGGTTTTAATTATTATTACTTATCAATATGAGATTATAGATACAGCTATTGCATAATTGATGTGTATATTACTGATCAGTTTCTGTAACTTTTTTCTGAATGTCTCAATATCGTAGTGGTTAGAGGTGTAGCTAACGTCATGAAGTTTTAAATGACAGACTCTGAGATTATTTGAGCTCTCCTGGGTTCGAATCCCAGCCGCGCTGATCTGAGAGTAAAATCTCGGACATTCACTGGACTGGTTACACAGAAAATGGACTAAATAGCCAGTCGGTTTAAACTTGTGGTATTAGAAGTGATAGATATCAACGTAGTTGATCGTTTCACTATAGTGCATATAATTACAGTGAATATGTGTATAGTCATGTGTATAACTATAATGTGTAATTATAATTATTATTGTTATTATGTGACTGACAGATTGGAGAGAGTGGAAGGAGCGTGCATGACCTGGAGAAGACGATAGCTCTGCTGAAGAAGGTCGTGGAGAAGACTCAGCAGGAGAACGAGAGACTGAAGAAAACCGCATCTCCAGCCAACCTCAATGAAAACCAGGGGGCGCTAGTTGCTGAAAATCATTCACTTAGAGTTCGTAATTTTATACGATATTGTTAAGTGTTCGTTCATAGTAAATCCATGGCATAAATTCCTAACTGCTGTGGTTGAAAGTCTTTTAAGATTCGTAATGGGCCAAATCGTTTGCTCGTAAGAGGCGTGAATGAGAAAAACCATGTAAACCTACCTCGGAGCCAGTTTTGTCGAATGTGGAAGGATTGATGAGTGGTGTGTTTTGCTCAATAAGTGATGTGTTGTATCTTATGCTCTGATATTCTGATGAACTCATCGAGTGGTGTGTTGTATCTTATGCTCTGATATTCTGATAAACTCGACTACTCGTGTGTTGTATCTTATGCTCTGATATTCTGGTGAAATCATCTACTTGTGTGTTTCAATATATAAGAATCAGTTAGAGGAGCTGAAGTCAAAGTTTGGTGTGACGCAGAGTGACAGATACTCAGTGAAGGATAAAGGAACCTCCAGAATTATGAATGACTATGAGAAAGTGCGCAAAGATCTGGTCAAGGTGAGTCTTCTGAAGTAAATCACTGTTATATTAATTAATATAAAGAAATTAAATTATCTCTTTCTTAGTTATTCATTATTATGAGTATTTGAGAAGTACTATATATGTATGCATACTAATAATAATAATAATAATAATAATAATAATAATAATAATAATAATAATAATAAAGGTTTAACATCCGTTTCCTCATACAAGGATGATGTCAGGGACGTATATGTTATATGATTTGAAATCTCAATTAGGTGCCAACGTGTTTTGCTTATGTAAATCTCTTTGATATATTCAGTAAATTGTCAATCTAAGAATCGATATTGACTTATTACATCGGTTTCTAGTATATTAAGTTAGCAACAAATTACCAGATGTCCCTAGCTGCCTTGCTGGTTGATGTTCTCAAGTGGTTATAACATTAATTTAATGCTACCCCGAAATTATGAACCTGCAGTATCATAAATATTTTGATTTTGATTTTAAAGGAGATGGATAACAACGAGAAGCTGAGGATTCGTTTAACGGAAGTGGAGCAGTTGTTGGACGAAAGAAACAAGGAACTGGACTACAAGCAGACAGAGCTAGAGTCAGAGAGAGCGAGAAAGTCTTCACTGGGAGCAATGGACGCGAGAGCCTACAAATCTGTTGTGCACGCTCGTATGTCTGATGATAGGATCAAAAGTCTGGAAGATGAGCTCGAGAGAAAGGTATTAAATTTCTTTAAAATAATTTTTAAATACTATGCAAATAAGATCCATAGATATAGGTTAGGACGTCTATAGATACATTTGACTTTTTCGACTGAGTCTCTTAACTATGCCTGCTTTAGTTTGGCTATCCTCTTTTATCATCGCCTCAATGTTCCTTTTTATTGTTAACTTTAATAATATAAAATAATTTCTATTAAAATTTTACCTTAAATTATGTAAATAACTAGCTATCTAAATAACTTAAAATAATTTTCATTTCCAGTATTAAGCAACAGTAGTGTAGTTTAAGATAACACAATTTTGACTTCCGCAAATGGCTATTATTCAAAATTAGATAAACACGTAATAACAATATCTAATATGCTTTAACTTAGGCTATTATGGCTGCGAAATGATGTGTTGTTTTGTTTTAGACGAAATTAGTAGCAGACGCCAAACATTTGGTAAAAGAAGCAGCCGCTAGGGAGCAGCAACTTACCTATGAAAAAGAAGATCTCGAGAAGAAGGTGATAAAATTTCCAATTCAAAAACTGAGTTAATTAATAAATAGTAATAATAATAGTAAAGGCTTAAGGACTGTTTCCTTATGCAATGACGATGTCAGGTAGGCCCAAGTCCCACATCACATGTCCCTTCAAATCGATTCATCCAGGCGATTTGAAAAACACGTGCTGAAGTGAAAAAATATCCTAAACCACACAGTAACTCTATTTGTTAGTTTATTGCGAAAAATATGTTGCTTATAATTGCAGGGCGCGGTAGTTAATGTACATCGATTTCTTGACGTTAGTCTGTTGTATTTTATAACACACTGGCTTGACGCTATTGATAAGGTTGATGTAGTAGACCAGGCTGGATGACGACTTAAATTCTAATAATAAAATCCTATTGGTAACACTATGGATAATTTATCTTCAAATTAGCATAATTATGAAGTTTATTTAGCACTTTATGCTTTAGTAAATTATGATAGTTTTCTTCTTTTTTTGAAAATTAATTTAATAATGCAATTAGTTACTATGATTAACTATTAAATATTTTCAATTGTTATTTCAGTCATTTATATTTAATCTCATATACGCAGATAACCTTGCTAGAGAGCTTTCCTCCAGGAGCTAAAGTCAGTGACGCTGATCTGATGAGAGATTTCCAATTGTCTCGGTAATTGACGGCCTACCTACCGCTTCATACTCTCATTATCTGCAATTATCATTATTATTCTCTTATAATATTCTCACTACCTGCAATTATTATTCTCCTTAATTAGTTGAAAGTCCTTCTATCACTTCATACTCTCATTACTTACAATTATAATTCTCTTTATTAATTAAAAGTTCCTATTCCTAGTCTGCAGAAATTGCTACAAAAATTTAAACGAATGGAAAAGTCTCAAAAGTAGGGGATTGACCGATGGATGATATGATGTAGGGCAGAGAGGATTTGAGACAGTCTATACGTATCCCAACCCTAGTTAAATTTGGATTCAAGGAAAGATGATGATAATGATGAATTAAAAACCCTTATATCACTTCAGACTCTTAATAAATACAACTATTATTCTATTTAATTAATTAAAAGTCCTTCTGTCACTTCATATTGTCACTTCATTACATACAAATACTCTCATTAATTACAATGTGAGTCAGTGAATGTTAGAGCAGAAATATTTGATCATTTTGTGTTGTTGCTATGTTAGTTATTGTTATTTCAAAAAAATATGAAGATGATCATGCAGAGCAATTTAACACACAAAGCTATTCTGTTTCTCACACATAGGGGTCTATTGCTATAGTATAATAACTAAGAATTTGCAATGTGCATATATTAGTAAGCATTAAGTCTAAACTCCTTGTAGTCTGAGAAGCATATTATGCTGTATGGTTATAAATATATATATATATATATATATATATATATATATATATATATATATTTATATATATATATATATATATATATTATATATACATATAATATATATGTATATATATATATATATATATATATATATATATATACTATACATGTATATACTATATATATATATATATATATATATATATATATATATATATATATATATATATATATATATATATATATATACATGTATATATACATATAGGCCCTACTTATACATTCGTGTACATGTATACTTGTATTGTGAATTCGTACTTACATACTCTGTATACACTCACACTCCGGTCTATTAGATTGAGAGTAAGACTCTACTGACAAAGAGAATCGGATTAATTTGAATAGGCATTGAGATCGCTTTGCCTGATGATAACAGGACGTCTAATAATCGACTGTCTGTTTAGATTAAAAATAGATCACTTTACATGATGATAATAGTACGTCTAATAATCGACTGTGTCTGTTTAGATTAAAAATAGATCGACTGGAGAACGAGAAGAAGGAGCTGCTGCATGAGCTACAAACTCTGAGGAGGAGGGTCAACCCATCAGCTGGGGGCGACACTGATATTGTATGTCTATCTACACTTCCACCTCTTGTTTGACATCGTATTCAATAGACATTGAGACTTTTAGCATCATCCATAATTTAAACGGGTTTCATATCTCTTAGTGCACTGCCTACTGGCAGGTCCATGGTATATAACGCCTCCAATCATCTATAAGATTTCTTTTGCTATGCCATTGTTCTCGGGGGATTCTTCTTATGACGAAGTGGACCCCTAGGCCTTCCTCAGCTTCGACTAACATTTACTGGGCAGGGACTTTATTCCATAAATTGCCTAAAAAATTAACAATTATTATTACTATTAAAAGTGATAGATATCAACAGAGTTGATCGTTTCACTGTAATGCTAGTTTACTTTTTTGTATGGTAAAAAGGCTGGTAAAGCTTATGTTAACGTCGGTTTCCTCACTCGAAAGCGATGTCAGTGACGGGTGAGCCCAAGATTTGAACCCCGCAGATACTGATCCGCGGTCGAATATCTTACCGACATCGCCACTGGTTGGAGCCAATGACGACGTCGGTAATGTCGATGTCGGTAATGGCGATGTCGGTAATGGTGATGTTGATAATGGTGATGCTGATAATGGTGATGTTGATAATGGTGATGTTGATAATGTGATGTTGATAATGGTGATGTTGATAATGGTGATGTTGATAATGGTGATGTTGATAATGGCGATGTCGGTAATGGTGATGTCGGTAATGGTGATGTTGATAATGGAGATGTTGATAATGGCGATGTGGATAATGGTGACGTTGATAATGGCGATGTGGATAATGATGATGTTGATAATGGCGATGTGGATAATGGTGATGATGTTGATAATGGCGATGTCGGTAATGGCGATGTCGGTAATGGCGATGTCGGTAATGGCGATGTGGATGTGATGTTTTGTGTGGTTATCACAGGGAGAGGACGAGATACTGGCTAAGCTGAAGGCTCATGATCGACTCATGACTGACAACGTTGACCTCAGCATGAAGGTCAAGATGCTTCAGCTGGACAAGAGCAAGCTTCAACAAGACGTCGAGCAGGTTTGTGGCTTTATGACGCTGTATGTTTGTTATGTACTGCTGTGGTGCGTGTAATGTGGTACTATATTTATAACATAGTGTAGGAAAAAGAGGCAGGCCGATATTAGGTATGTTAGATGATTTAAAGACCCACTCATATGTGGGAATGAAGAGGAAGGCGGAAGACAGAGAAGAGTGGAGGCGTTATATACCATGAACCTGTCAGTAGGCAGTGCACTAAGAGATAGAGAGAGAGTGTGTGTGTGTAATATTATAGTATTGTGTCCGGATTACTGGAGAGAAGACTAATCGTAAACTGAACGTGAAGTAAGAGGAGAATTCACAAGAACTGATGAATGATCGGGTAGACTCAAGAAGCCACATTATTCCCAAGCTATAGATTACATATCAGTGTGGATAAGGAAGAGCCTTTTGTGAACACGGAAGAAAAAGTGAGTGTCTGTGTAATATTTATAACAAAGTGCGCCATTATCAAATATTAAGCATGCTATGCTTATACATGTACATATGATGTATTAGTAATATAATGCAATCCACCTTTTCATGTAATATTCTCTAATGTGCTTTATAGAGTAAAGCTGCATCGTAAAGATTCAATGCGAGCGATTCAGTATTATTTAAATTAATATTGCATTTAATCTGAAATAACTACTGCAACAGTGATCGACTGTTTGTATAATTAGCTTATTAATACTGATTGATTTTAATATTTACAGTTACGAAAGGAGTTGTCAAGCTATGGTCCGGAATTCTTTGCCGAAATTGAAGATCTCAGGTTTAACTACAAAGAAGCCCTGAAGAAGAATTCTGAATACAAAGATCAGCTGAGAAGTTTTGGTCTTCAGTTTGGTGTGACTGTTCCAGTACTGTGATCTCTTTTATACACGCGTAGTGCGAGATGTTGTCATGAGTGATATATCCTTGTATTTTGATATCCAAATAATCAGGAATAGAGCTGCCACAAAAGAGCTTAAGCTCTGTGAGGTAATACAGTCAGTAATAATTACAAAGAGGAACAAATGCGTTTACTAATTGTATTTTATGCTACAGAAAACCGTAGAACCTATGGCAACCATACACATTAATTACTGCCCACAAAGGAAGGTAAATATCAGGATCTTAGTTACAGTATATAAATTTAAAGTAAAGGATAGTCTACTTAAACCTTTGTCGTAGCGTAATATATAAGTAAAGTGAACTAAGTCAGAGTCAAATTAAATTAAAGTCAGTTCGTCGGCCGCGAGCCTATGTCTGCGACTTGTAACTCCTTTGATTCAGCTTAGATTAGACCTACATATAGACCCAACATTTGTGGTGGTAGTTAAGATTTTATTTGAGTTAACATTTAATGGATTGCCTGTTTTCTTAACTTTTACATGAATTGCTTCGCCTAATATGAACGTCTTAATATAATTTGTGAATTGACCGATTTCCATTCTGCGTGTTTTAATCATAGTTTCTACAATTCTGTGTTTTTGTTGTTTCTAAAAAAAATTAAGTTAAGTTGTTGATATACTTGTACAGTTAATGTTTATTCATTCTTTAAAAAGTGTGTTGTAATAACACTAGCAGCGTGTTGATATGTGTGCCAAAACTATTTCTATTGTTTTCTGTTGTAGTTTCTGTCTACTTCTCTGTAAAAAAATAACAAAAACGTTAGTCGTTAATGCGAATATATACTCTGAAGTTGATATATTCATTGTTAATCAAATAGATCTATAGCATATCCTTCTACGTGGTATGTATGGCTGTTAATGTGCTTTAGTTGTCCGTTAGTGCACTGTTAGTTGTTACCGTGGTACATATTGATGCAGGTGTATGTTGGACTATACACAGTACATGTATGTATATAATGTATTAGTATATTAATTTGTTACTATTCTTGTGACATAATTAATAAAATGCCTCTGAATGTGCTTGTTGTTAAAATTAAAACTAACTTAATTCTTATTTCACAGGCACATCAGTAGAACTCATAGTTTTGCCCAAATTATCATCTCTGATGTATACTAAGATACTGACGCGATTGTGTGGAAACCTAGCCAAGCGCTTAAACAGATGCCACACTGGCATGTCACATGTGTAGCATTTTAGGATGAAGGAGCTATATAGCTATGGTGTAAGCAGTATACCGTGCTGACATTGTGGTGTAGTCATTTCCTTTGCTCAGATATCTCTTCGTTAACTACAACATACAATCATACCAGATGCAAATTGTCCTTTGATTGAAATTGCTTGCGTTTTGCGGAATGGAGAATCTCGGGTATGAACAGTACAACAGAACGATGCAATACAGTAGAGCGATACAATACAAGAAAACACTACACTACCGAAAAGCGATACAATAAAATAAAACAGTAAAATACAGTAAAGCGATACAACACAATGAAATGATACAATACAGTAGAGCGAGGCAATACCATAGAACTAACTATACAATACAGTAAAGCGATACAGTACAAGAGAGTGAAGTGTGCAACCTAGCTTAAATATATTGAACTTCTGATAATAAGAAGGTTGACATTGGGAGCGAAAACAAATACAACGCACAACCACTCCCGCGCATTAGAATGTTTTAATAGCGTAAGGGTAACGTCATGAAGTTTTAAATGACAGATCCTGAGGTGAATTGAACCCTCGTGGTTTCGAATCCCAGCCGCTCCGATCTGAAAGTAAAATCTCGGACATTCACTGTAATGGTTATACGGATAAAGGACTAAATTGCCTAACGGTTTAAACATGTGGTATTAAATGTGATCAATATCAACATAGTTGATCATTTCATGCATGTTTACATACATTAGATCCACTAGTAGACAATCCATACTCCGCGTACTTCATTATTATGGCTCCGATGAGATAATTACCGAATCTACACATCAGTGTCTGTTGTGCGAGCATATCAGTGAACGATAAATAATCGATCTGATGAAATCAGGAAGATTGTCGATTGAAGGCTTGTCAAAAATGTATGAGGAAGTAAATGATATCGGTCACTCCTCGATAAGCCTAGCGCCTGCCTAGCGATGGTAATGTTAGTGGTAACGCTGGGTAATTCTCTCAAACTTTCTTAACTTCCAAGCGAGAACAGTAACAGCTAAAGCTGGCACGTTGAAGACCTGAACTAGAGACTGGCTAGTACCTACTCATGCACACGGCCAATCACACTATCAATTATTTTGGTGCAAGTTTCATATTTCTAAATTGATTGCTAAATTGGCGATAGTAGCTCCTACAATCGATCTGCATTTTGTAAGAAGTCGTGTCATGTACCTTGTTATACTTCTCTTTGTTGCTCAGAAACTACTATAATATTTTCCTATAACAACAGTTTCCTAGCATGATACTGTCCGAATACAGTAACTTACAACTAACTAAGGTAACAGTAAGTTACCTTAGTTAGTTGTAAGTTAACTTACTGTTACCTTAATCTTTGTGACGGTAGCTCGAGTGTGTTCGAATCCAGTAACTTACTGTACTGTTACCTTAATCTTTGTGACGGTAGCTCGAGTGTGTTCGAATCCAGTAACTTACTGTTACCTTAATCTTTGTGACGGTAGCTCGAGTGTGTTCGAATACAGTAACTTACTGTTACATTAATCTTTGTGACGGTAGCTCGAGTGTGTCGAATCGTCTTGAAGAGAAGCGTTGTGCTTCGTAACCTTGACATTAAATACACTACAACCTACCTACCTACAACGGTTTCCAACAGTTTCACTAAATAACTATCCATCGCCTTAAGGAGAGCTATGCCCTTACAGGGGGTCGAGAGGTCTTGAAAAATAAGGCCAAGTGAGATAGGATAAGGGATCAGTGACTGAAAACAAAATGCGATTGCCACAATAAATGCCAAAGAGAGGGTCCTAACCAAACATGTGCAATACTACCATAGTTTATGATGATTTTATGGTATCACTAAATACTCGCTAATTTCAGCAGCACTACAATAGAGATAATAATAATAATAATTGATGAAGATAATAATTCTACTAATATTGTACTTAAAAAATAGTAATATTAATTTTAATTGTTATTATCATTATTGCTACCATTACCAATGTAATAGTAATGATAATAATACAACCTAGCAATAGAAACAATAATAATAATAATATTAGTACAGATTTATTTAGATTTTTCTTACTAAAAGTTTGCCAAATTTGCTGCCTTTTAGTAGCGTGTGCCTATCCCTAGTCTTACTTAAGGTGATTCTAAATATTTGTGAATTTTTCCTACTTCCACTTTTACATATCACAATAGGTTTGCCAAAAGCAAAAATATTTATGTAATTTCCTGTTTTATGAAAACTCAAACGAACAAAGTAGAAACAAATTAAATTAGAAATTGTAACTACTGACGTTCCAACTTATCTAAAACATTAACTTCAAGCTTATGTTAAGTCTCAATGAGCAGTGCATATTATTATTATAATTAACAACGAAAACTTATATAGCAGTGTCATGGCCGAACTCGGTCTTCGAGACTACTTTACAGGATGAGTTCAATTGTAATCATGAGCTGAATAATTATTACATTTAAATTAATATCTAAACTATTAAAAATTTCTACATATGAGCGGAACTTTACGCTATCCAGCAACACTCATTCCAGACTTCATATACAAAATGTTCATAATATAAACTCTAGCACAACACGTGAAGTAAAGAGAATTGCGTAATGTGATATCAAATCAGTTGCGCAGAATATACTACATATTATATTAATATAATATATATGAATATATTATATTAAATGGCTTTACAATGTAACCACTGTCGTGATCGCGAAATCCATTGCTCAAATGTTTCTTCAGAAATATTAATGTATTTTAAAGCGCTAGACTTATCACTGTGGTGTGTGCAGGGCCACATTAATAAGATTTCTACTGTGTACTTATTGTTCAGTTATATTTTTATATAATAAGGTTTCTAATGTGTACTTATTGTTCAGTTATTTTATTTATATAATAAGATTTCTAATGTGTACTTATTGTTCAGTTATTTTATTTATATAATAAGATTTCTATTGTGTACTTATTGTTCAGTTATTTTATTTATATAGTAAGGCCTAATTTAGTTTCGATTCTCGACCGCGCTGATCTGAGAGTAAAATCTCATCTCGGATGTTCACAGTTTTGGTTACAAGGAAAATTGAATAAATTGCCTAACGGTTTTAACATGAAGTATTAAAAGTGAGAGTTATCAACATAGTTGATCATTTCAGTGGCTTCATATGTTGCGTCTTAGGAATTTATTTTATATTAAATTAACTTTACACCACATGAAAAAATAATTAATTAATTTCTTATTGTTTGATTGCACTTATAATGTCTCAAGTCCTAGAATGAAATAATTTATTTGAATGTTTAAATAGCATAGTGGTTAGAGAATTAGATTACATCATGAAATTTTAAATGCCAGACCCTGAGGTGAATTCAACACTTTTGGGTTCAAAACTCGGCCGCGCTGATCTGAGAGTAAAATTTCGAACATTCACTAGACTGGCTATACGGAAAATGGAATAAATTGCCTAACGCATAGAGTAGCAGATTTAAAACGTGATATTTAAAAAGTGATAGATATCAACGCTGTTGACCGTTCCACAATAATGTGTGTGTTATTAATGCGAATGAACATTTAAAGTCTCATTCCCCATGTCCGTAGTTAAGAGCACACTTTATGTCATACTTTTTGTAAGAGATCTCAAGTCTAAAGGTCATTCTGGACCTTTCTTTTAATAACCTTTTGTAATAATGTTTCGTACACTGGCTGGAGCCAGTGGCGAAGTCGGTAAGACACTCGACCGCGGATCAGTATGTGCGGGATTCAAATCCTGGGCTCGCCCGTCACTGACATCGCTTTCGAGTGTGGAAACTGACATTATAACCTTAGCTTTACCAGGTTTTTACGAATAAGCCCTTTTGATATATAAGTACGGAAACGAGGTCTCGCCTTAGAGAAATAAAACAAGACTTGTATGTAGAAAGTTTAGGATCAGCTTCAGGGTCAAAAATCTCTTGTGATCTGATCTGAATAAGACCAAAAGATTAGTAAGTTTCGTCCATTTAACTACTAAAGACACTTCTTAATACATTATATCTATGGTTTCGTCTATCGTATGGATTATTGCTTTAATGCCACCTAGTGAAAATTCGTGATTTGAAATAATGTTATGAGTCTTGTGACTTACATCAGGTTATATTAAGGAAAGTTGTTATATCAGCCCTTAAGTTTTCAAAAGCTTTCAATTTTCATTAAAAGTATTTAGGCAGGTGTCAGAAACCAGTATGAGAATTTTTCTTCATCTGCTTAATTTGCTCTCTTGATTCCCAGTTAAAATTCTATTAATATAGATGTGTAGTAATTGTTGTAATAATAACATGTTGAAGTGACTATAGGCTAGAGCCACTAATGGTGTTCAAGCTTTTTAGATTGGATTTTTTTATATTTAGTACATAAATAAGAAAATAATCCAAAGACAATAGCATTAAAATAAAATAAAGTAAAATGCACTATCAAAGACTTTGAAACATCGAGTGATTTCGTAAGTTATAACTAAAAATTATGCCGCCTAACAGTGATTAACTAGATCTTCATTTACATACACATTCCGTGATGCCACAGGTCCACAATAGCATAATTCATTTACCATAAATATGCCACACATCAAATCTCCAAAAATATTAGACGCTAATTGTTGACTCAGAAAGGCTGCCTTAAATTAAATTATCACCATATTACCTCCCTAGATCATTTCAAATTCGAAACAAATCATAATTCTAAGTAGATCACTCACATTTTAAGCACTGCTCCAGTTGATTATTCTACTTATAAATTATAATTATTAAAATGATTAGGCCTAAGCAACTCGACGGCATTTAAATATTAGGCCTACTTCTTTATTTATTATCCGGCGCTAAATATAGACATACCGAGTGCAAAAGAATCTTTGGGAAGCCGCATCAGAGAATATGTCACGAAAGCTGACAATATTGATAACATTGGAGTACAACTGATAGTCGCTGCCACAGAAATACCTTTTTCTTTATTAAAATTATAATAATATAATTTGAATGCACAGCTCCCTGAAAATGATTAGAGCAATATTCCTACATGTACAGTGTAGATAGGTTTAAGTATGAAGCCAGGTTTTACACAACGCTGTAGTTCAGACACTGCCTGATTGTTGTTCACAGCACGAATACAGCACGCTCTACCAAACCAATAAACAGGACATTTTTCTTAAACGGCCGAAACAGCATATTTGTGAAAATAGCGCTGTATGTAAAAAAGCTTTAAAATTTATCTGATATTTTAAAATATAAATATAAATTAATAAGCCAAACATTAATCCATTGATATATTTATCGTTAATAACTATTGAGAATTTATATATATATATATATATATAATATTATATATATATATACATATATATATACTATATATAAATATAATATATATATATATATATAAATATATATATATATATAATATTATATATATATACATATATATATACTATATATAAATATAATATTATATATATATACATATATATATGTATATATATATATGTATATATATATATGTATATATATATATATATATATATATATATATATATATATATATATACTAATAATAATATTAAACAATAACATTCTAAATTATAATATAAGTAATATGTATAATAACTAAAGGCACAATATTTTAATGAATAATTGTAATAAATAATCGAAAAAAGAAGTATAATGGTTCTGAAAAGTCATATTTAGCACTATTATGACTTCTAGCATGATTTAGATTATGTCAGCAAAAATCATATTATAAATAAAAGTTAAAAGCTGGTACAGTATGCTGCTTATTAATTAACTACCAAGCAAATTTTGTTTTTTCTTGTATTACTAGAAATAGTGCGAGTCATTTTATAGCGTTCTCTGATTTGAGGTTAATGAAAAAGCAATGAAAAAGCTACTCGAAACTTATTAATAATATTTTATTTAGCTCTGTTAAGTCTAAACTTCATCTGAGCGTGATTTGTTCTATCTACAAAGCAGGCCTATGTTGAAATTCACGGCCCAATGAATAGGTTTCCACACTGCGGCCTACAACACCTTTACAAGCTATATAATAGCTAGGTGACACGACATTTAATAATACACCATAGACCTCCTAACAGTGTTATTCCTTTAAAAGACTATTTTTTCTATGTAGGCCTATATTAAACAGTCATAAGATTAATATTAAATGTTAAACTAGTGAGATGTCAATCTGTTATATATTAATATATAAATAATAAATAAAATACTAATTATTATTATTTTTATAACAATAAGAATAATTATAACAATAGAAATACCAATAACAATAACATTAATAATAATAAGAAGAAGAATATTAATAATAAAAACAATAAAATAAATAATAATAATAATAATAATAATAATCCCCTAAGAAAATGGATAAAATACCGGAAGTTGTTCCTGTGGCCATTGAAATCATGGGCCCTATGAATCCTGATGAAGTTGACTTCATTAATTGCATGGGCTGACTAATTGCAGAGCAAACCGGCGATAAGCGAGAGATCTCTTTTCTTTAGCAAAGTCTTTCCATGACTATGGAAAGATTCAACACAGCTTCAGCGATGCTTTTAAGCAGCTAGACGACCTCGAGTAGCCGGGCGGCGATTTAGCGCTTATTGATCGAATCGTTTTTACCAAATCCCGTGTTCCTTACACCGGAGGTAAAAATAAATCAATGAAAATTTTAATTAAATTTAGCAATAATAATAAATAATAATAATCGTCATCATAATAAAGGTCTTAAGTCCCTTTCTTCATACAACGATTTTGTCAGAAATGTCCCGCACAGCATGCATCACCTCAAATCCATTCACTCAAGCGATTAATAGTTAATAAAGGAATGACGTTAGAGATAGTATAGGTTATAATGGTCTTTTACATTTTAATTTGCCATTTAAAGTTTGCCTTTAGGCTCACAAATTCCATTTGTTTCCTGAACTATGACTTTCAATGAATTAATTGATCAATTAATCGAGACGTTGTTTTAATGCTGGTTACATCTTTAGCAGCAACAGCCTTTTAACCTTCAGTAACAAAGCAGCACATTGATATTATATGACTTAGTTATCTCGTGTCGTGTCCTGGACAATGAAGAATAGACCTACCATTAATAATAAAACCGTAAACTGCAAGCGCCGTAAGATGCGACTGGATAGGGACTGAGGAAGGCAACGGGAAACCTCATCAGAAGCCACATTATTCTCAAGCTATAGGCTACATTAATGTGTAGATAAGGTATTGTCTATTGTGAAGGTGTTGACTAGTTGACCGATGGAAAGCCCTTTAGTAGGCGTTAAAAACGGCTTGTGAATAGGAATATGTACATTGGACTTGCCACTTGGCAAAACACTGGAGTGAGATGACTTGTATATTAGCATATTTCAGCGAAAAATTGAAATCAAAATTTGTACTAAAACGGCAATGCGCCGCTATTTACCACTAAATCTTACAAATTTAAATTTTCCTAAGACAGTCAAAGTATTTATAAAATATATTTAAAAGTTTTAATCTATAACAAAGGATTTAGCTAAATCTTTCAGAAAGTAACAGATTTACAAGATTTTGCGTTACTTAAGCTAAATGTGAAATATAAATATTAATCTAAATCTTTAATTAAAGATTTAGTTAAATCTTACATTAAAAAATCATCATCAGCATGGATTTAATTAAGACATTGTTTTTGACCACTAAATTGTTACTAACAGCTTTAGTTTCTTAATAGCCTAAGGGTAAGGTCATGTAATTTTAAATGACAGATCCTGAGGTGAATTGAACCCTTGGGTTTGAATCCAAGCCGCGTTGATCTGAGAGTAAAATCTCGGACTTTCACTGGACTGGTTATACGGAATATGGTCTAAATTGCCTAAAGGTTTAAACATGTGGTATTAAAAGTGATAGATATCAACATAGTTGCTCACTTCCCTACAATGCGTGTTTATAGTGGTTAAGCAAAAACATTAAGAATAAATTTTAAAATAGTTTAATGAACACTTTTATGTTTTGTCGTTCACTGATGACAGACCAAGGCATACATTCTTTGACTTCCAATCACGACAACGAATTGTATTGTATTATACTCTCTCTCTCTTTCATTCTTTGTCTTTCTCTCTCTCTCTCTCTCTCTCTCTCTCTCTCTCTATCTATCTATCTATCTATCTATCTATCTATCTATCTCTATCTCTCTCTATATCCCTGTCCATTCCTTTCTAGTATTCTCACAAATGGCAGGTCTAAGGTAATTATTTATACTCTCAGCCTGTTTTCGCTAGCCATAAAGAGCACTTAGTCGATCAACGTTATATAAATTAACCCCTCTCAAATGCTCTACCTTACATCTTAGTGCAATCTACCTATGCATGCGTTATGCGCACGTGACCGGACATTTTCTGACGTTATTGACAAAATTAAAATGCACAGTAAAAAGCAAAAGCTAATGTTAACGTCACTTTTTGCGCTCGAAAGCGATGTCAGTGACGGGCGAGCCCATGATTTGAACCTCGCACATGCTGTTTTCGCGGTCGAATATCTTACCGACATAGCCACTGACTCCAGCCTGTGGTTCCACCAATTTTCATCTGTCGTTATAGTGAATGATCATCCTGATGATATCTAGCACTTTTAAAAGATTAAATGTTAAGCGCATATTTAACTATTTGGCAGTTTAGTCAATTATTCATGTTACCAGTCCAGTAAGTGGTCTAGATTTTATTCCCTAATCAGGTCTATCGAGAATTGATCCCCGGACCTCAGGTACAGCCATTTAAAATTTCATGGCTTTACTAACGCCTTACAAACTGGGCTATCTAGACTTTTTCAAAATAATTCAACAATATATTTTGAAAAATAATAACATTTAGATACACACTGACACACTCTCAACTATTAAATCTTCTTCAAATCTACCTGAGTATAGGTTCCTTGTGAGAGCTTTTGTCTGTGTAAAATGAATATTAAGCACAAAGTTATGATATTTTAATGTCAATGTTATACGTTGCTGTTGCTTTTACGGCTATTTTAAACTGATTTATTCTAAACTGACTTTGCTGAAATTGAATAGATCTATACGTATACATGTACATGTAGATTGACATGAACAAAAAGTTATTTACGTATTTATAAAATTATTTAAAGTTTAATTAGAATTTAAATTTGAGTATAATTTTTAATGAGAAGGTTAATGACTGCAACTACTTTGGATTACAAACATAAGGTAACAGAGGAATATCCTACGGATTGATTTTTCCAGTGGCTTTTTTGTAAAGTCACTATACTAAGAATTGTGAAACTGGGAAACTTTCAAAATCTCTAATTGCGCTGAAGTTGGTGAGTAGATATTTTTAGTGTCCATTTTATTATTTAGATAGTTATTACTAGGAGATAGTTATTACTAGGAGATAGTTATTACTAGGAGATAGTTATTACTAGGAGATAGTTATTACTAGGAGATAGTTATTACTAGGAGATAGTTATTACTAGGAGATAGTTATTACGAGACTGTATTACGAGGGCTTCTCGCGTTGATTTACATTTGACAACTTTCAATTTAAAGCTCGTTTCAATCTCTAACCAGCTTTTCGACAGGTGTTGCAAAAACTACGTCCTAGTGTAGCTGGTAGCAAGAATGACTGATATTCACACTGCTAGCTGTTACAAATCACGCCATGCTGATACTGATATTACATTTGAAGTACGAAAATGGACGTTAAAGTTGCATTTATAGTATAAACCATCAGAAGCAATGCCAAACATCGGGACATCTCATCAACAGAAATCAAGTTGAAATCAAGTTGAAACTGAATTAAATTTAAGTTAATTATATTTCGATTTAATCAGACTGACTCAATTTTGAGTCACTTTATATTGAGCTTAAATTAGCATTAAATATATTATAATGAAATGAATGAGAACATAAATTATTTAAGGAATGTAACTAAAAGTACAGTAATTTTATTAAATGGCAATGTTCACTAAAATACCTAAATGTTAAGCCGTAAATGTCCTTATTTATATTTCCACGATTAACGTGACCCGACTGTTCTGCATCGATCTCGGTAAGAAGGAAATGTGAAATTACCAGTTTAGCTACCAGTAACTTATTGTTGCATTAATCTTTGTGACGGTAGCTCGAGTGTGTCGAGTCGTCTTGAAGAGAAGTCCTATGCTTCTGAAACTTTACGTTAAATACACTACAATCTACGTGCCCGACTATTTTGCCGGAATATTGTAACTCTTATTTTAATCATAGTAACCCTATACTTGCAACGCTAGCTCGATTGTGTCGAGTCATCGTCGAGTGAAGCCTTGTGCTTCTGAACCTTGACTTTAAACACACTAAAACCTACCTAGTTACTAATGTGGTCTTGCAAGTAGCCGGAAATCAATTTAAATTTTTTATTAAGTTTCAATTAAACTTGATCCCTAAATTCTCTTATTTCAATTATAGTTTCTTAAATCATTAATTTTTAAAATCTTTAGTGAAGTCGCAGGTCAATTATTTTTTGTAAGGAAACAAACGTTACACTAAATATTCAACGGTACAGTGCTACTTTGTGCGAGGATAATTAGGTTCTTTTATGTAATAAAGAAAACAACGGTAGGCCTACCTACGTTAATAATATATGAAGCGTGACCGAGACTAGGCTAGTATAGGTTATACGCTGCGCCTTTGCATGAGTCATAGGGTCAGAGCCCTACCCTAAAGTCTTATTAATTTAGAACGCAAAGTAAAAGCTCGCATGCTTACACATCTGTAAACATAACGTCACGCGGTGTTAGTCATTTTACTAAAAGGTGTTAGGCTTTTACTATTTCTATGTAATCGGATACCACAACTCTTTTTACGTCTGGCTTGTCTTTTCGTTAACGTTAGCCTACATCGAAATGTTTAACTGATGCTCGATTAATTGATTGATTGATTGATATAAGTCAATATACATGTATTTATGATTCCTTTTAGTTTACGAAAAAAGATAGCCTTAAAAGTAAGTTATTGATCTTTAAAATTCTTAGTTACAGATCACTCGAAAAGTTGCTCTCTGTATTTTTTCTGTAGTTCAGAATTTCGTTTAGTATAGTACAGATTATGATACAGCAGTACATTAATGTAGTAGTAATGGTAATAATAGCAGTCTGATCATACATAGAGAAATATAAATAGAATGAGAGAGAGTGATAGAGAGAGAGAGAGAGAGAGAAAGAGAGAGAGAGAGAGAGATAAGAAATTTAAACAGAAAAAGTTACACAGAGAAACAGGTCAGGGAGAATTAATGAAATTATGTAACTTCATTAGAGATTATGATCTTTACGTTACAATTAAATCGCTTAAGATAGTCTGACAGGATGTTTATCGTATTCGCTATAGGATAACGAGGTGACACAGCATTTATGGTTTTAACCGCCACTTACTTAATAAATGAGTTATCTTTGGTGAATTTGTTACATCTGATGGCAGTGGTAGTTGCCTAGAGAAGATTTAAAACGCCCTAACCCCCTTAAATATTTAATGTTTTCTAAGTTTAAGATTTGTCAATTTGCTTTAACATCATACAAAGCATGCAACTTTTATCTGCTCTACTCCTAATGTTCAACTACATGTAAGTTTAAATCTTGATTAGAACAGCTTGTGCATGGGAACCATACATAATTCTAATCATTCATAATTCTAATCATTCATATTTCTAATCATTCTGACACTGATTAGATTTCTTTGGAAATAGTAGTGCCGATATTATTAACTGAGCAAGCTTCTAAAAATAACCGAGCATTTCAATTATATGCACTTGCTATTGGCGCACTCTTTAACAATCTAAAAATCGACATCTAGGATTTCTATGCATTAGCGTTAACATGTATGGCTTCGACTTGTTATATTGTTCTCTCTCTCTCTCTCTCTCTCTCTCTCTCTCTCTCATAGTGCACTGCCTACTGGCAGGCCCATGGTATATAACGCCTCCAATCTTCTCTGTTTTCCGCTTTCCTGTTCATGTTCACATTCAAGTGGATCTTTAAATCATCTAACATACCTAACCTCGGCCTGCTTCTGTTTCTCTATTTCCTTTCATTCTGCATACTATGACCACTTTTAGTAGACTTTCTCCACTTAGAATGTGTCCTATCCAACTCTTCTCCCTATTTCTTAATACATTTATCAACTGTCTAACAGACTATATCTGTACTATTTTATATTATTATATTGTTCTGTAATAAATTTTTATGGGTAATTTTATTACTAAGTAAATTGTTATATTTTCCAGGAGACAACAGGATGTCCGGAGAGGGTCTGGAAGACTTGGCTCAGCTGGCGGAGCTCAAGGAAGGGACGCTGCTCAGCGAAATACACCACAGATACGACAGAGCTTTAATCTATGTAAGTGAATTAAATCTATTGATTGCATTTATGTAAACTTTAAGCTACGTGAGTAAATCTATCTCGTGATTGGCCTATATATTGTCATGGCGTAATTCGTTATGTTTAATTTCCTAGACCAGTTGGATGATAGAGAGGATAACACACTTGCCTGATAAAAGGATATTGGTTCGAATATCAACCGATTTGTATGAAAGTATCCCTTGTGGTACTAAATGGACGTTAAACTAACTTCATAAGCTTTTTTATCAATAGGCCCATAACATATATCTCTCCTACAACTATCTCCATCCTCTTTTTTTCTTCATCGTTTCAACCGCTGATTTCGTTGTCTAATTGTCTAAGATCCCTGTCTCTCTCATTCTATAAATTCTTCTTCTCTTCCATTCTTCCATATTACCTCCATTAATCATATAAATCATAATAAGAAAATCATATTCTACATATAAATGTAACAGACAAATTAACATCTGCTCCGAAACTAGAGGTTAAAAATGTTTATCATAAAGTACACTTTCTTTTTCACTGATTGTCTGATTTCACTGAGCTGAATAGATAATCCATTGATGAGGTTTCTTTCACTCATTTCTGTATATTGTAAAATTTCGTACATATGAAATTAAATATAACATTCAGAAATATTGTATCAAAAACAAAGTCTAGTTTCTCGTCTGAAAGCGAGCTTATTAACATCAAACTTAGTATGAAATCAAATGAACTTTTTATGAGATTATATTTTATTTACACATGCTTTAGACGTACATTGGAGATATCTTAATCGCTGTTAATCCATATCAAAGGTTACCTATCTACGGACCTCAGGTAAGCTTCATATTAAAATTGTCATTAATTTTCATAATTTTAATTTTATTTTTATATTATATTTTTTTTATAAATTTATACTTATTTATTTCCATCAATTGATAATGCACATATTATGAAGGTTTTGAATGATAATAAAATTTTACATTTGACAAAGCAAGCTATTCAGTCAGGTCTCAAGGGTGCACTGCCACCTAAGCAGTTTACTGACATTTAGTTTCATTGTGAAACTATGATATGTAAAACTTTCAAACTTTCACGTTTATTCAAGTACCGGTATTCATCATCTCAAATATCTTATAAAATTATTCTGGTGCTGACGAATTTTTATAAAGGATTTATTCCTTCCTTATCATAAGTGTACTACCAGAAATTTTCAAAATTTAATTATTCAATATTTTCTAGATGAGGAACAGCTATAGATTTTACATATAAATGAATTATCCAGAATATTAGACTGAAATCGACGTAGAAAATCAGGAATTAACTGGGGGAGGAAGATTCCCCGAGTCCCATTCTCATTGCTCATTACTCAGTCCCATTCCCTCACATGTATAATTTTTCATCAGTCTTAAATGTCATCTTCTGATAATTAAAGAGGGAGTCAAGTATACTACAATAATACGATGCTGTATTTTTTGCTTCATGAAGAAATGGGAGGAGTATCGAGAAGTGAGAATAAGATCTCAATTACCGCCCCACATCTACGCTGTATCTGACTCCGCCTACCAGAATATGCTGACCAATCAGATCGATCAGTGTTGCGTGGTGAGTGGGGAATCCGGAGCAGGTAATACTCGGGCTGTTTTCAGACTTTTAATAGTTTTGATCTAATTCACTCTTTTACGCGAATGTTCTGACAAATTGCAGGTCCTAGATACATATTCAAGTTTTTGACTAGTTTTAAGCACTTCAATTGCTATCCATCGATTAATCAGTGGAACTTTTACCGGCCCATTGATGTAATCTTTTACTTATGGTATGTGTAATTTTTGAGGCGGCAATCGACCACTTGTATTCTTCAGATATCGCTTAGTCGCATCTTAAGAAACACCTAACCATTGTCTATTCAAAGTGAAGTGGTCATAAAACTTGTAATTATACCATAATTATATTAACGCAGAGTTGTTTAACTTAAAATTTAAATTTCAACTAATTTAATTAGGCCTTTAAATGTTAGTTTAAGCCCAAAAGCGGCCGAAGAATAGCTGCTCGCATGAAGATGTGCTACTTATTTTTCCATTTTATTATATGTTCGCGCCCAATTAACATTGGAATGGGAGTTTTTAGAACGACTCCCAACTATCACAACTATAAGATGAACCTTCTGGCTGGAATACACACTGTGACGATAAGGTGTTATGTTTATCTTGTTTGCTTTTTTTGTCATGCATGACGGCCACGATATATTAAAATCGATTAAACAATAAATAATATAGTTGTTCAATGATTTAAAATTATTTTTATCACAATTTCAGGAAAGACTGAGAGTACGAAGTTATTGATAGAACATATTGCGCAGTTGTGTCAACATGGTGAACTAAGCGATCTTCACAGTAGAATAGTTCAGGTAAGATTTATGTTTGGTGTTCTGCTAGCAAGAGACAGAGAATCTTATATCTGATTTACTATTTACGCGTGATAATTGTTTCTATAAAATTATTTTTTCGGATAATTAAAAAGCTTTCACTTAATTATTGTTTATACGTAATTATACACATAACAACCCTGGACCTTAAGCCCCATTAAATATTTCACAAAATTTCATTTTCTTTTTAAGCTCGTATAACATACAGCCGATTTACTATTTAAATATTTCAACGTTTATCTAATTCATTTTTATCTCTTATAATATATATATATATATATATATATATATATATATATATATATATATATATATATATATATATAATATATTATGCCTTGCCGACCGAAAATAAATTATAAAGAATAGATTGTTTTTGATGATACCGCTTACTTTAAGTTTTAATGTAACTTGTTAGAACCGTTATGCATCTACCGGTCCTGTTAATGTCCGAACTGTAACTCTCTGATCAGCTCGGCTGAGAATTGAACTTACGATTCTGAGCCTGAGAATATCAATACGCCTGAGGATCTTTCATTAAAATATCTCTACAATATCTGAGGCCTTACACGCCGAGCTATTGGGACATTCAATTTCTTTTTTATGTGGGTTTAGCGTCAAGACCAGAAGCCCGAAGGGCTTCTCTTCAAGTCGTCAGTTGTACCAGAGTACTCTGAAAGGCGCACGCCCAAGCTTTTACTCTCTGATCAGCTCTACCAGGAATTGATTCCAGGCCCACGGGAACAGTCATTTGAAATGTCAGGTCGTTACCTAACGCGCATACACACTGAGCCACCGAGACATTCACATTCGAGTTGACCCGTTCGTAAAGGCTTTATGGTCTAACTGCTTTAAATCTCTCTAGACCTGGACACTGTTGCGCCTATCTCCCCTAAACCCATTCCGAAAATTCCCCCTTGGTTTCTAAAAGTTAAGATATAAATTCAATAATTTAGCAAGATAATGCAAAGGACACTGAAATTACATTCATTAAGTACAGTATATATAAGCTACTTCGAATTATTCATTGTAATGGGCATGACAAAAATTCCCCAAGATCTCTAAAAATACCCCCAAGCTACTGACCACTCTCCTGTGAAGAAAATAAACTCTGTAGATGCCCCTGCCTGGACAGACACACATCTTTACATTTGGGAGCATCTTTGGTAGTTATGATTTGATCTCTCGTTAATCTGCGATCTAATCTTAAACATCTATGTCTTCAGGTTAATCCACTTCTTGAAGCCTTTGGAAATGCGCAAACAGTCATAAATAACAACAGCAGTCGATTTGGAAAATTCATAGAACTCGTTTTCGATGAGAACGGTTCTATTACTGGAGGTTAGTAACATATAATCTAAGTTCTTTATAAGTTATTGAAGAGTTCTTGATAAGTTCTTGATAAGTTCTTGATAAGTTCTTGATATTTTCTTGATAAGTTCTTAAAAAGTTCTTAATAATTTCTTGAAAAGTTCCTGATAAGTTCTTGATAAGTTCTTGATATGTTCTTGATAAGTTTTTGGTAAGTCCTTGATAAGTTCTTGATCAGTTCTTGTTAAGTACTTGATAAGTTCTTGGTAAGTCCTTGATAAGTTCTTGATAAATTCTTGTTAAGTTCTTTATAAGTTCTTTTGTACGGCTGATCTCAATGTAGGCTCATTAACTCGCTAACGGCCTTGTGATGTGGTTATGGTTCAACTATTTTGTTATGTATGGTTATTTGCTATTTGATTTTATTATGAAATGACCATTTAATATTGTTGGAAGAAATCACATAAATTTAGCTGCATTTAAATTTTAAAACTGCTAATGCACCGTGAATTTTATCATTGAAATATTAATTTGTAATACCTTAATTATTAATTTTTGATTAAAGTATCATACTTTCTGAAACAATGCACTTTAATTTTAGTAGGATTTAAATAACAAAAATAATATTAATACCCCTATTATACATTATATTCATTTATTTAAACAGAAAATTACCTCTGTACTTAATATATATCTTTACTTTAATGATGTACTTAGCAAGACTATCCGAGTATCTTCTGGAAAAATCGAGAGTTGTTCAGCAGAGTCCCGGAGAAAGAAACTTCCATATCTTCTATTATCTATTCGCTGGTCTTTCACCTGAAGAACTTCAGGCTAATCATCTAAACAAACCGGAAGATCACAGGTAGAATACCTTTAAATTTATTTATTTATTTAATTTTTTTATAATTAAAAGTCAGGCAGCAAGGCCCACACAAAGCATACAAGACACACAGTACATTCATAAAATCAGGTAAACACTCGTAAAATCAGATATTTTATTTCTAAAATGGAAAAATCACAACCTAAAACAATTAACTAGTGCACTTACAAACAAATAAAACATACCTGCAACATCCTGGATAAACTATCCTGCCTTTTGAAACCAAAGAATCGTTTGTCAGATCTATTATAACATGAACGAAATTTACTTAAAGAAGACACTTAACCTATTAAATAATAATACAAAAATAGAAAATAATAGAAATTTAACCTATTATATAATATTTTATTAATTAGGTGATATGTTTAATGTCTAATGTTTAAAAGAGTATATCATGCAAAGGCATCTCTATACTTTACAACAGTTACGGTAAAACAAGCAATATACAACAAATGCACACAGCAAAAATCACTAGATAATCAAATGTAGCGTGATTAACCTTAAGGTTACAAAACTCTTCGCTTCTTCGACTCAGCACATTCGAGTTACCTGGAAGTAGTCTCTGGTGAAATGTTGTTGTTTTGATAGAATTGTGCGACCAGTGAACGGAGAGCCTATATATCCAGACAGACGGGAACAACAAGAACACATGAACGTCTGGAACTCTCTTCTTGGTATCATGAAATCTGTGGGATTCTCTGATGAGGTCTGAACGATATTGCTGTATTTAATCTCTACTTTATTTGTTTATTTAATGCAATCTTTTTATTTGTTTTAAGTAATAATCAACAACAAATACTTAACTAGAAACTAAATACATAATCAGGAATAGGGCTACCACAAAAGAGCCACAGTGTCTGTGGCACTGTGGCTCTCTCTCTCTGTCTCTCTCTCTCTCTCTCTCTCTCTCTCTCTCTCTCTCTCTCTCTCTCTCTCTATTCAGTATTGAGATTTAATGTATAGAACTTTATTTCACCTTTTTGATATAATATCAGAGGGCAGACTTGAAAATTTTGGAACAGAAACATTGGAAACTAAATTATTTTAAATTAGCCATTAATCAAGATAGTAAAAGCTTTTCTCTTCGATCTTTCCTATCCACCAAATGTCCATGATCTGAGACCAACACACAAACCTCCTTTCCGCTAGTACCCTTCCTTGTACCGATTACCCAGATTTTGGCTCGCACCGTTTATAGACCCTCACTCTGATCATCGGTTTTGATTTGGCTCCATAGTGCTCGATGTTGTCGTGTGCAACAATAGCACTCTAGTCCTATTTTTGTTGTAATGTCAAATAATTCATACGTTTAACTCGTGCCATTGAAGCAGCCATACGCCTTTACGATGTCTTCAGAAAATTTGAACAAGAGACTATTTTGATATTTTTGGTGCATTTAGAGTGACCATGTCCTTTCAGATATAATACTTGCAGTTTACTGAAATATTTCGTTATGCTGTGTAATAATTCTTTTATTGCCGCTGTTATTTAACATTTGGTTTAGAAGGCGATGGTTTTCATTGCAGTATGTGTAAAATATTTGTTTGATCTTTGGTTTATTGTTTGTTTTGGTTGATTTGTTCCCAGTACTCACATGTTACGCCCATTTTAAAGTCTTTGCACTGGCTAAAGATTAAAGAGCGTATCATTTACAAAACAGCTTCGTTAACCTATAAGTCCATCACCATCCCTGGACAAACTTGTATGTCTCACTTGATTAAAGTGATGCAGCCTGCTGTTACTCGGTCTTCTAAATTAATTACTCTTGTGAGACCTAGCTTACTTTAGCGCTCTAAGCTATCTAATCTTTCTTTCCAGCATGCTGCCCCGCAGATCTGGAATTCTCTTCCATCCAATCTTCGAAAATCTTCATTTGAAGCACACAGGCCTTTGCTTTCCTATGAGCAGTTCCATAGGCAGTTGAAGACCTATCTTTTCCATCTATCTTTTCCATCCAGTGTCCATGAGCAGCGACCTGCGCCTAAACCTCCTTTTCTTTTATTCCCTTTACTTTGGACTGATTATCTAAATTTTGGATTTTGCACCGTTTTTGGACCTTCTTTTTGCTCGCGGACTTGATTTTGTCTCAATAGTGCCCGATGTTGTCATTGATGACTGTAGCACTCTAATTGTTATTATTATTATTATTATTATTGATCTTAGTTTGACCTTAGTTTAATCTATCTCTAATCCTACAGGAAATTGATAGCATTCTCGCAGTTCTGGCCGCTGTGCTGCATCTTACTGATATTGAGTTTGTTGAAGACCCGGACACAGACGGCGTCTTCATAAAGAACGAACAACTGCCCACAATTGGTTAGAATTAATTTTCGGTTATTTCAATTGATTAGTTTTATAAATTTTAAATAATTATCCGACAATTATTTCTTTACTGTCTTACAATTATTAGTTCACTGTCTTCAACGAGATGCGTGCCTATCATTGCTTTAAGTAGTTCATATTAATAATTAGTTCTCTTGACGTTATAGCGTGAATTTTATAAATCTCTATTTTTTAACTATTTTGATAGGACATGAAGGCAGATTACAAGTGCTATACTGCTGATGAAACAGAACACTACAGATGTAGTGGACTAAATAAGAATATTTCTCTAAAATCTACAGTATTAATTAATCCCTACAATCTTTTATTTAAGCCAATCATTTAACTAAGTCTCAGGCTGTAAAGAAACACATAATGCATAGAAGCTGAAGTTGATTAAGTCCTATGCTAGCTTGAAATTTGAGCCACCTATTTATCTATTACGAAGAACTCATTTTAAGGATCGCTTTTTCTTTTAGATATTTGCATATATTTCAAAATTAAAACCCTCTTGTTTTTAGATTCAGTTAAACCAGATAGGCCTACTGAAGAAAACAATTAAAACCATCTAGCGACTTAACAATTCTCTTTTCTTGAATGCAGTTGCAATCAATAATAATTATGTTTTTTTAATAGTGTGTTTAACGTCAAGGTTCAGAAGCACAAGGCTTCTCTTCAAAATGACTCGACACACTCGAGCTACCATCACAAAGATTAATGTAACAGTAAGTTACTGGCAAGTCACTGATATATGTACAGTAACCTACCGGTTTCAAGAGGATTCTGGTTTATAAGTGTATATATGTTTATATGGCTTATAAGTGTATATATGTTTATATGGTTTATAAGTGTAAATATGTTTATATGGTTTATAAGTGTATATATGTTTATATGGTTTATAAGTGTATATATGTTTATATGGTTTAGAAGTTATAAGTGTATATGATTTATATATTAATAATTATGGTAGGTAGGTTGTAGTGTATTTAACGTCAAGGTTCAGAAGAACAAGGCTTCTCTTCAAGACGACTCGACACACTCGAGCTACCGTCACAAAGATTTAGGTAACGGTAAGCAACAAATGTTACTCATGTTACTCTTGTCACGATGTAACGTGATTAAATCCTGAAGTTAATAATTACGGTTTATAAGTGTAGTGCAAATTATGGGCAACTAGGCAGTATTATTGTGGTGTTTTCTGTACTTTCAGTTGCGCAGCTGCTATTGGTTAATCCCGAGGATCTTGTAACAGCTTTAATCTCAAATAAGACCATGGCTGGCAGTAAGCTGTGTTATATTCCTTATTATATTTTTTTAGCTAGTTCTGTGTTAATTCTAATAGAATAACTTTCTTTAACGTACCGTTGTCTGATTTTATGGAGTTGACAATGAGGAATCTAAGTAAGGAATCCCATGCAATACAATTAATTCTTATTACATTAATTTTAATTTAATTAATTCTGGCGTAATTATATTTAAATATATTACACTGTTTATTCAATTTTAATAAACGATTGTAAAAACATTTAGTATATTTGAAAAAATATTTGTTAAGCTACATCTGTTTCTGTTTCTGAGGTTTATCCTTTTTGAGCGTTTGTGATATTTATTCTTATTTGAAACATTCAGTAGTTAATATTTTTCACGGATATTCGGCACAAGTCTCAATAAATAAAGATCATAACTCGGTGTTTCCAGACTCGGAAGTATTCAGTCTGAAAAATTTACTTCAAGCTAACGACGGAAGAGACGCTTTATCCAAAGCCTTGTATGGAAGACTCTTCGGATGGATTGTCAGGCAGATAAATGTCATCCTGGAACCAAAATCAATTCCGTATGTCGATCTTTATGTAACTAATAATGTAATTATGAATGAGTAGCTTAATTTATTGTTAAATTATAATTATATTTTAATTATATTATAACAATTTTTTTCCATTAATTGTCTGTTTCCAATAGAAGGAAAACTATCGCAATCTTATGTCTTTTCTAAATTCTATTGTTGTTCATGCAGCTCAAACAAATGACCAATTCTTCAGTTTCGAATCACACTTAGTTTTTTTCTTGAACAATTAGTGTACTATATAGTCTATTCTTGATCAACCTTTAATGGTCTAAAAGTTAAAATTAAAGTAGTAAGAAATTTGTTTGCAGTACGGTGCTAAGCAACGATACCGGTGTTGCTAGGCAACGATACCAAGGCATTTCCAGGGCAAGAATACAAATGCGTTGCTAAGTGAAGATGGCTTTGTCAACTGATCGCTCAAATGGTTTTATAATGTAGTTTAAATTTCTACAGAACACAAGATATGATGATTGTGGTTTCATCTAACCAGATGCTGAAGTTTATGCATTATGGTTTGATAACCATGTATATGATTAACATTATAAATATTAATATTATTCCTCTATTTACTATTTTCTAACAAAGGCGAATTTTTCCTCTGACACGCTCAACTTATCATACTTATTAGTTATACTGTATTTTTTAAAAGTTAATTTGATACTATTAATAACTATAGTGCCGCATAGAGCATATATTAGCAGTTTAAATATACTAATATTGAAATGTTAATAGATGTTGAACTTAAAAAATTAGTACAGTATCAATATGATTAATGCGTATAACTAAATCATCATCATCTTCTTCCCTTGAATCCCAGTTTAACTAGGGTCTGAATACGAATAGACTGTCTCAAATCCTCCCTGTCCTGCATCATATCACCAGTCAATCCCCTACTTGAGACTTTTCCATTCGTTTCCATTTAATGCGTATAACTGAATGTAAATTATAAAAGAAATTTTCTGGGATAGCATAGTGTGAGTAGTTCATTACGGAATTTTAACCATTGTCAACGTAGTATTAGACTTTTCTCAATTGTAGACACATTCAGCTTGCACTCTTCACCCGTCATTAATCCGTCGGTAAGTCCGCCATTCCCACATTCAGTATTAGAAGAACTTACAGACAAACGTCTAGCTACCTACATGTAACGTTCTGTGGCTGTAACTCTCTGCTATCTAAGAAGCTTCAAATAATCTACTCCAAACAGCATATTTAGGGTTTGGTAATCAACTAAAAACAGCATATATAGGGTTTGGTAATCAACTAAAAGCAGCTTATTTAGAGTTTGGTAATCAACTAAAAACAGCATATTTAGATTTTTGGTAATCAACTAAAAACGGCATATTTAGGGTTTAATATTTTACTCCGAACAGCAAATTTAGGGTTTCAGAGAGTCGCATATTTTCCTAAATTTTGATATCATATCAACTTCACTGAAATACTCGAAACCTTTCAGCGGATTTAAATCAGAATTTATCGATTACAGAAATCAATCAAGCGTGACGATTGGAATACTGGACATCTATGGATTTGAGAACTTTCAGAAGAACAGCTTCGAGCAGCTGTGTATAAACGTGACTAACGAGCAGTTGCAGTACTATTTCAATGAGCACATATTTAAGAGCGAGCTGGAGGAATATGCCAGGGAGGGAGTGCCCTCCAGTGACGTCACGTTCATCGACAACTATCCACTCATTCAGCTCTTTCTCGAGGTTTGAAGGTTTATTTGCAAATGCAAAGCTAACGTCTGTTTCGGTATCGACGGCGTATTGTTGGATGTTCGATGTAACTCTTGGGTGGTTATTCTCTAAGCTTGGGTCTTGTCAGTGCCAGGTCTGGATATTTGGAGTTCAGACTGGTCAGCAAGGGACGCTTAAGCAACGATGCCACAGCAAGTGTCATTAGAAAGTAAAGATAAGTTAACGTCAGCTTCCTCACTCGAAAGCGATGTCAGTGACGGGCGAGCCCAGGATTTGAACCCGCACATATTGATGCGCGGTCGAGTGTCTTACCAACTTAGCCACTGGCTCCAGCCAGTGACAAAGCGATGAGACCATTTTAGGCTGTATCTGGGGAATTCAGTGGAAAACTAGCTCAAAATTCTTTTTTCTCAACTGAAAGGTCAACCGGAGCTTCCCTAAAGTTACGAAGTAACTGACCATATTATCAACAGGTGCTAAGAAAGGCATGGGCTCAGGACTCAAAAGCCTTTCTTCATAAGCGACGGTTAACTATTTGTACATAGTAGCACTATAGATATGGCCTCTGTTAAACCATCGATTTGTTGGTAGACGGATTGGTGTAACAAAGGACTCGCCTAATCAATAGGACTCATGGACCTGCCTTTCGGTCGAAAACTAAAGCAGCTATACGTATATGTTGAAAAGTTTTATTTAGCTTTTCAAAAGTTAAATACACACTAGAGTAAAGTGATCAACCATATTGGTAGCCATCACTTTTGATACCACATGGTTAACCATTTTAGGCAATTTAGTCCATTTTCCGTGTAACCAGTCCTACTGGACTAGAAATTACGGTCCTACCAGTTATACCAGTCCTACTGGACTGAATGTCCTAGATTTAATCTCCTATCAGCGCTGCTAGGAATCAAACATACGAGAGTTCAATTCACCTCAGGATCTGTCATTTAAAACTTCACGATGTTACCTGACGTCTCTAACGACTGTGCTTTTGAGACAGTCTCTTTTTGAGACATTTCTTTGTCTTTCTCTACGAATAATGAAAAAAGACTGTTATCGTCGTAAGATTAGTAAACTTAGATGTATGTCTATCAGTATGCCAATATTTAATTTAAACTGGACAGGAACAGTGTACTGAAAATCCAGTAAAAGCAAGTCTATCTGTGAAAATGTTCTTTTCGAATAGTTGTCAGAATATTTTACTATATTTTGCAGAACGCATTTCTTCTCGAGAAATGAAAACGAAAAGATCCATAATTGATTTCTAAATATTTAAAGATAGTTAGCAAGAAATACTGAAACTTTTCTTCGTTAGAATCAACCAAAGCAATGGACGACGATTCCAGATTTTGTAAACTTCAACTTCTAAAATTTGCTGAAATGTCAATTGTGTCTTTTTATACATGTATGACAGATTAGACAACTATGTTCATTATTACTGTACTACGACTTCGGCTGGAGCCAGTGGCGATGTCGGTAAGACACCTGACTAAGGAGTTTGGGTTTGTGTGTGGTTCAAATTTTGTACCGATCTTCACTGATACCGATTTCGAGAGATGAAACTAACACTAACACGGACTTTACAGCTTTTTAATTAGCACATATTTGAGAGTTATATTTGTGTAAGTAGATCTCTGGTCTATTTTTAGCCTCAGGGAATATTGGCACGTCTTGATGATGAAAGTAAATTCCCTCAAGGCACTGATCAGACGTTTGTGGACAAACTCACCAAGGAGTTTTCTGGAAGGCCTGAGTTTCAGACCCATAAGGGTCAAAGAGCTGAATTTATGATCATTCATTTCGCCGGAATGGTACGAATAAAGATCACAATTTTTCTTAATTTTCAAACTTGAACTAATTCATAAATAAGAAAAGAAATAAATATATTGCTTTGTATAATATTAATTTAATTTTTGAGTTTAAATCAAGTGTCCATACCCGCTTTGTGTTCGAGTTGCTGAAGAATAGAACAGCCGTGGACTGTGCGTGTCGCAAAAAGCGATAAAGCACAAAGATCGAAACCAGCGTCTGAAAGGGCATTCGGTTAGTGAGCGCCTAGGCTTCATAAATTATTTTAAATTGTTTCAAAAAGAATTTAAAATCTATTCGTATCCCGGCCCTAGCGAACTGGGATTCAAGGGAGGATGATGATGATGATGATGGTTTATTAGTAACTGTGTCTAAAAAGATTCAATATTGGAAAATATTTGTTTTAGATATAGAAGGCATTAATTCGACATGCTTAAGATATTTGATGCCGACTGAATAGTAACAACTAGTAATTATATATTTGATCTCATTTCATTGCATCCAAGTTTATATGAACTAAACTTGTATTGCTCTGTTAGCTTTGCTTTGACAATATCGCTCGTTCAGTTCCACTGTGGCCTCCTAATTGTATTTATTATTCATCTTCTGTTGAAGAATTTAATAAGTTAATACCATGTAAATCGTATTTATGCCGCTGGTTTATTTCGAACAATGCCTTTTTTGGTATTTTAATCGATACTCCTGTATGCTTTCCTTTGATGCCAATATAGACGGCGGGATTAGCGCACTTGGTTCAGGTGCGCGTCAATTATCGAAGTTAAGCTGCATCGACCTCGGTTAGTACTTTTTGGGTGACCACCTTGGAAGACCGAGTGTTGGTAAAAGCTTAGGAAGGAAAAATCCCAGGGTGATGGAAGGTTATTCTTAAATCCGCACCGGCTGCAATTGATGCGCCATCAAAAGGCAACGATTACTAATAACCATGGAAGGGAACGAGGAAATGGGTCTTAAAAAAGCATCTGTGCTTCCTGAACCAGTGTGCCATTATGTTTATGTTTATATAACTTTTTTTCAGATTATTCGATTATTAGTTATTTCTGCCCAGGGCATTGACTGATGATGTGAGGTGGAACAGACAGGATTTGAGACAGTCTATTCGTATCCCGATCCTGGTTGAACTGATATTCAAGGGAAGATGATGATGATGATTAATTATTTCTACCTAGAGGATTGACTGATGATGTGATGTGGGACAGAGAGGATTTAAGACAGTCTATTCGTATCCCGACCCTGGTTGAACTGGGAGTCAAGGGAAGATGATGATGATGATGATAATTAGTTATTTCTGCTGACAGGTGACGTACGATGTCAACGGGTTTGTTGAGAAGAATCGAGACACTCTGAGCGAGAGCCTGACGAGGTGTATGATGAAGTCTGAGAGCAGATTCGTCGTCGATCTCTTCTCACCAGTGTCACAGTTTGGCACCTTAGAGGCCAAGTAAGTGTCGACACTTCTAATATTTCTTTGTTTGTTTAGATGGCGTGTTCAAGGCAGTTATCTGTGACATTTTCAGTTAAATATCTCGACTTTTATGATTCAGCGTTAGGTAGTTCTCTGTCATTACGGCTTGTCTTTTTCAATTTATCTCTTCATTGCCTTTGGCAATGCTTTGCCGCATTGCCAACGTCAGAAAGGGTATTCAGTTGGTGAGCGCCTAGGCTCCAGAAGTTGCTACAAAAACTTAAACTAATGGGAAATTGTCTATTCTTATCTCGACCCTGGTTAAACTAGAATTTAAGGGAGGATGATGAAGATAATGATTTCTTCATTGCCGTTGTCTCTTGTTCTCTACTTATTCGGCCATATGACTCGCATTGAATTTTTATGTAAATATGATCGACAGAAAGACAGAAAGGCAGACAGTGAGACAGACATTCAAACGGACAGACCGATCCACACATCAAGAGAGAGAGACTGACGCACACAAACACACACACACACACATACACAGATATATATATATATATATATATATATATATATATATATATATATACATGTATATATATATACACCTAAAGAGAGCTACATACAAAATGACGTACCGGCAGACAGACTGAGATCTAGAATCTAGAATTTAACAGTTTAACAAATTCTAATCATCTTCAACTTATCGGTTCGTAACAGCAAGACGCTGACGATAAGAAGAAGGGAGTGGCGAATGTCCAAACTTCTCACGAGAGAGAGCAGCGCCGCTATGTCCATCGCTCCTTCGGTAGACTCAGCCTCGGCTCTCAAGAGAATGAGCGCCATGATACGAGAGGATGGCACGATCGCACCCCAAGCTGGAACGTTTAAAGGGTATCAATCAATCAATTAATCAATCAAGCTGTCAATCAAGAACTGATTGCAAGATGATCAACACCGATCTATGCTGTAAATATTATGCCAATTTAAACTTAAAAATTTATTCTAAACTTTTGTAAATTAACTTTGGTTGACTGATTGGTTGATTAACTGATTAATTGATCGGCTCTCTGGCTGACTTACTGTCTTACTAATTTATTACTGATTGGTTGATTGATCGATTAATTGACTGATTGATTGGTTGGTTGGCTGATTGATTTACTGATTGACGAATTAGCTGGTCGATTTACTGATTGATTGATTTAGAGTGTCTATGAGAAATGCAGTAGGTGGAGGGGACGGTTCAACTAAAACAATTCGAACGCTCGCTAATCATTTCAAAGTATGTAGAAAATTTTACAAGAATTTTATATTTCACCTACACTATATTTCACCAGTACTATATTTCACAAGCACTACTTTTCATAAGCACTATATTTCACAAGCACTATATTTCACCAGCTCTATATTTCACCAGCACTATATTTCACCAGCACTATATTTCACCAGCACTATATTTCACCAGCACTACATTTCACCAGCACTACATTTCACAAGCACTATATTTCACAAGCACTATATTTCACCAGCACTAAATTTCACCAGCACTATATTTCACCAGCACTATATTTCACCAGCACTATATTTCAGAAGTACCAATTTCATAAGCACTATATTTAACCAGCGTTAATTACATAAGTACTATATTTCACCAGCACTATATATCACAAGCACTGCATTTCACCAGCACTACATTTCACCTGCACTACATTTCACCAGCACTATATTGTTATTAAATCTAGAATTCTTACTAGCCGTTGATTTTTATTAGCACCTAAAACTGTTTTTTGTTAGTATTATATTCCGTATTTTGCGAATTTCATGAGATATTATAGCAGTAGTTTGTAATAGGCAGAATTGAAGGAAATAGAAGCAGAGGCGGGTCGAGATTAGGAATGTTAGATGATTTAAAAATTGACTCATATGTAGACATGAAGAGGAAAGCGGAAAACAGAGAAGAGTGGAGGCGTTATATACCATGGGCCTGCCAGTAGGCAGTGTACTAAGAGAGAGAGATTATAGCAGCAAAGACTATAGACAGATCTCTTTCCACCGTAGTTGTACTCTGCCTATGTTTTTGCAGATCGGCTTTGGGTGAATTAATTTGTAGTGATATTTGCTCTGGGGAAGTCCCTGACATCATCCTCGGACGAGGAAACGGACGCTAAACGTTTTTTATTATTTCTACTGCTCAATGTTTTATTCATGATATTGCCACAAGCTTTCTGTCACTAAGTATTTATACTACCACATTTTAGCACTACCTGTTACAGTGAGATAACTGCTTGTATTACTTTCGGAAGAAGAGGAGATGATATTAGATTAGCTCACATTTAGGTAATTAAGTAAACCACGTAAACGAAGTCATTAGCTTTGGATAGCAGATTTTACTTCAAAATAAATTGTTTAATTTTTTGGATGACAGATTTAATTTTTTTCTTTTATATATTTTTCCCTTTTTTGGATAACATATTTGAATTGAAGATAGATTTTTCTTTTTTTCTACAATAAAATCAATCGTTAAAAAAGTCGTAGGCGAGCTACCGCATCTTTTTGCTCAAATAGTATTAGGCCTAGCCTACATTATAGTATTTCTTTCGCTCTATAAATCGCTCTAATGTTGTTTCATTGTTTTTTTTATTTCAGAACTCACTTCAAGATCTTCTTGTGAAACTTACCCGAGCTCAGCCACATTTTATTCGGTTCGTTTGAAGAAATAGTCTTTATCAATATCTCAACGAATATTTTACGTCCGCTAATTCGTCCAAATTCCTTGTCAGAAAAGTCAATTCTATATGTAAATTTAATCAAAATTGTAAAAACCTTTAGATTAGAAATGTGCTTATGATGAATAAATAAAGTTGTAGAGTTAAATATTGGTATAATTTTAATTTATGCGCCTGATTTTTTCTGCTAAATACATATTAATCGTTGTCGTATCTTAGTTGCATAAAACCAAACAGTTTTTTTTTATTCCGTATAGTTACACACAAGACATACCGCATGTGTTTACAATGTTTCCTTTCTTAAGATTCTGTTTTTGTAGTTTTCGTTAATTCCTCCATTCCTTTCCATGGTTATTAGTAATCGTTGCCTTTTGTTGGCGCTCCAATAGCAGCCGGCGCGGATTTAAGAATAACCTCCAACACCCTGGGGATTGTTTACTTTCAAAGTTGTCTACACGCGGTCTTCCAAAGTGGTCGCCCACAATTTACTAACCGCGTGCAGCGTGGCTTTACTTCGTTCAACTGACGCGCAGCTTAACTGATTGCGCTAAATCCCCCCAGTTTCTTCTGTTAATTACTTATTAAGCGTTGTCGTATCTTAGTTGCATAAAACCAAACAGCTTCTTCTGTTAATTACTTATTAATCGTTGTCGTATCTTAGTTGCATAAAACCAAACAGCTTATTCTTTTAATTACTTATTAATCGTTGTCGTATCTTAGATGCATAAAACCAAACAGCGAGAAGGCAGCAGAGATGTTTGACGACAAGCTGGTGCTGCAGCAGCTGCGCTACACCGGAGTGCTGGAGACTGTCAGGATACGTCAGCAGGGCTACTCCGTCAGGCTCACCTTCGACGAGTTTGTCAAAAGGTAAAGAATGAATGTCTTAATAGCGTAGGGGTAACGTAATGAAGTTTTAAATAACAGATCCTGAGGTGAATTGAACTCTCGCGGGTTCGAATCCCAGCCGCACTGATCCGAGAGTAAAATCTCGGACATTCACTGGACTGGTTACATATGGACTAAATTGCCTAACAGTTTTAACATGTGATATTAAAAGTGATAGATATCGACGTAGTTGATCATTTTACTGCAATGCGTGTTAACTTAAAGAGAGTAGTCGAGTCGATAACTTTCATTGAAATTTAGTTTAATTGTTAATTTCTCAATTATGAAAAAATGAGGCAATGCATAGTCAAGAATATAGCTTGCTATCATCCTAAGGCTGGTTCCAGCCAAAGATTTCTCTATGATTTTCCTCCACATGATTCTATTCTTCGCCATTTCCTCGATATTCATTCTTTTTCTTCCTTTTGTTATCGCATAAATGTTAATTCCATGAGCCTTCGGTTATTCTTCGAAGCAGTCTTTCCATCTTTCTTTCGATCTTTTCACCATTCTTTGTACATATGCTTTGCAGTTATCTTTCGAGGGACTCTGTTTTGTTCCAAGCGCAGAACATATCCAGCTCATTTCAGTTAGGAACAGAAAATCATAATCAAGTTACAGCCGCTAACACAGATATATCTCTGTGTGACTACTTAAGTGTAAATTATAATTTATGTAACTGATTATGTTTTATGGTTAAGTATTGTTTTACTGCTAGTTGTTACCGTGATTTTAGATTGCTCTTTGCTATACTGGACTTTATTGCTATATAGATTTTCTACAAAAAATAAACTATTATATATAATATTATAGAAATTGCTACAAAAATTGAAACAAAAGGAAAGCCTCAGATAGGTGATTGACGATGATACGGTGTAGGACAGAGAGGATTTGAGACAGTCTGTTCATATCCCGACCCTAGTTAAACTGGGATTCAAGGGAAGAAGATGATGATGATGATTATGATGATGATGATTGCTATTACAGATTTGAGGTTTTTCCACCTCGTCCTGGAGCACCGGATAGCAGGACCACGAGTCTGTCAATACTGAAGAGCATGCAACTGGAAGGATGGAAGCAGGGAAAAACCAAGGTAATCTATTTACTATATCTCTCTCTCCCTCTCTCTCTCTAGTGTTCTCTCTCTCTAGTGTTCTGAAAAATGACAACTGGAAGGATGGAAGTTCGGAAAAACCAAGGTTACCTATTGACTATCTCTCTCTCCCTCCCTCCCTCCATCTCTCTCTAGAGTTCTGAAAAGTGGCAGGTCCAGAGTACATATTACTACTCACACTCTGCTTTCACTCTCCATAAAGAGCAGTGCATAGATCAACAATTAATTCTTCACAAAGTCTGTGTCCTCTACCCACCTTATGCAGCCTATTTACTATAATAAAGGTAGAGGTGAGATTACGCGCACATTTAACTATTGGAAAGCACTTGTTTTGATATTATTTTGTATTTTTTCTATTGTATATAAATGGATTAATTATTGATGACTGCTTTATCGCAGTGCCGCCTGACTACAAACCTTAACCAAACAATTTTCCAAGATTACGAAGCCATTACTAAATAAGGTTTAATTAATCATAACAATCAGCCGCTTAGTGTAATTAAGCATAAATATTTTTCATCTATTAAATGTTTGCAAAACAGGTGTTAATTTAAATTTTACTGAAAGAGTTCAAGGTAGAATATAAGGAAAGAGAAGCAGAGGGAAAACGAGATTAGAAATGTTAAATGATTAAAAGATTCACTCCTATGTGGACAGGAAGAGAATGACAGAGAAGAGTGAAGGCGTTATATACCATGGACCTGCCAGTACGCAATAGATATAGGGAGAGAACTTAAAGAAACAATTAACTTTTTCCCTACGCTTTCTTGTTATCCAACCTCCTATTCTCCTTTTCTGCTATTCTTTTGGCTGGAGCCAATGGCGATGTCGGTAAGATATTTGACCGCGTATCAGCATGTACGGGGTTCAAATCCTAGGCTCGTACGTCACTGGCATCGCTTTCCAGTGAGGAAACTGGCGTTAATATTAGCTTTTTAGCTTTAATTATTTATTATTATAAATATTTAAAGTAGAAAGAAATAGTAATTATTTATTTATTTTACTTAATTTGTTTTATTTCCCCGTGTTGTGTCCGGGTAGTGTGAAGAATAGACCAACCGTGTAAATATACACGTATCGTAAAAGGCGACATAAAACAAGATCCAAACCAACGGCAGATAAGGTATTCGGCTGGTGAGCGCCTAGGCTCCAGACATTGTTACAAAATCTTAAATAAATGGAACAAGTCTATTCGTATCCCGACCCTAGTTAAACTGGGATTTAAGGGAAGAAGATGATGATGATGATTTAATTTATTTTATTCTCAGATATTTCTCAAGTACTATCACATGGAGCAGCTGAACGAGGCGGCCGCTAGGGTTCGACATCAGATCGTCGTTTGCCAGGCTCATTGGAGAGCGGCCTTGGCTAGGAGGCAGTACCAGGAGCTGAGGGATGCTGCTCGAATCCAGGCCGAACAAATCCACTTCATGTCGACTTGCACTCACGTGACCGGTAATCAAATCTACGAGGCTCAGCAGCAGTTGTGCAATGAAGACTCTGAGATAGCTGAGGCGAGCGGTAGACAGGTATCAATTAGTTAATCAATTAATTAATAGATCAATCTGTCGTTCGGTCAGTCAACCAATCAGACTTTCGATAAAGCAATCAATCAATCCCTAGATGAATTAATCGTTTTTCGTGAATCAGTCAATCTATCTTCGTGAATTAATTTAATTTGCATAATATTTTTCATTGGAATATATAGGACGAGTAAAAAAATATGACACCTGCAAAAAGCTTCAATATCTCTGGCTATTATTCATATTTTCCAATCAAACTTTTACCAATTACTAAAGGACTAATTGTTGATGGGGTGGCCAATTTTTATCGATTTTAATATATATATTGGCCAGTTATACAAGTTTCAGAAGAGTAACCCCTATTTTGTTACCAAAAGGTGGCGTTTGCTACAACGGTAAGGGCAGATTGCACTTCATTGACGAGAAGGTAAAGGTGAACGCTCAATATTACGTCAATACTTTGCTTCCTAAGTTGTTTGATGATTGCAAGGCTCTTCTACCAAATTGTTCCATCTTTCAGCAGGATGATGCTCCGGCTAATGCATCTCGTCATGCACAGGAATGGATCAGCGAGAGAAATCCGCATTTCATCAAGAAATGTGAAAGGCCTCTAAACTCTCCCGATCAAAATCCTCTGGATCACCATGTCTGGGAAACATGTTGCATCTCTATCAAAAACACCAGCCGAAGCCTAAGAATAAGACAGAACTGCAGGAAGTGCTATAATCAATCTGAAAGAGACTAGGGTTCTGAAAGCGACTGCAGTCCTGCGTAGCAGCTGGAGGAAAGCATATCGAACAGTCTGTAATACTAGCAGATACAACTGGTTGTATTAAAATGGATGAAAATTGGCCATCCCATAAATAATGAGTCCTTTAGTAATCGATAAAAGTTTGATTTGAAAATAATAACAATAGCTCTTCTACCAAATTGTTCCATCTTTCAGCAGGATGATGCTCCTGAGATATTCAACTTTTTCGGTGTTATCTTTTTTTACTCACCTGTATACTATATATTAAGTGAGATATAATATTATGATATCATGTTGTGAGATACGATATTAAGAATAGTGCGAGATGTAATATACGAAGACGGACTAGCTGTAGCTTGATTTTGTGCAGAATCAACTAATCAGTGAAAAATTTAGTCGAGAAATTAGTTAGTAAATAAATTCTATAAGCTATATTTAAACTTTTATCACTCAGTATCCAGCACTGCTATCATAAATCAACCTTTGCAACCGATCGCTTTTGTTGTAAATCAGTAAATCCGTAAACTAATATACTAATTGAAACTAAACTAAACGTTTTTTCATCATTTATCTTGTTTTTGGAAGCAGGAGCAGCCGTTGATCTCTGCATCTCCAACTCCCGTGCTCGCTCGGAACCCCACAATTAACGACACTGTCCGTCCAACCGAGAAACACGTCGGTAATTTGAAAGAATCATCTAGGACAATCACTAAAATCCCGGAAGAGTGAGTTGTTTTATTTTATGATTTGCTTATATATTGAACTTTTCCTATTTTTATAACCCGTACACGCAAGATTTGATACCCTATAGGGCCTATACAATCATCATCATCATCATCATCATCATCATCATCACTTGAAATCCAGTTTAACTAGGGTAGGCACACGAATAGACCTTTCTATAACCTATTCGTTTTAGGAAATATTGTACCAATTTCCGGAGCCTAGGCTCTCACCAACCCAATGTCCATTCTGACGTTGGTTTGTATCTTTAGTGCTATGTCGTCTTTTACGACAAGTACAGTCCACGGTGCGCCCTATAAAGTCAGTAAATCAATTTAATTAGTCGTCAGATCACCAAGAATTTTAATTATTGAACAATATTTTCTTAGCGGTTATTATTTTAGTAATTATTGGTATGAAATGCATACTATTTAATTATGTTAACGACTAATTAAATTAATTTACTTTGGACTGAATTTCTGGATTTTGGAATTTGCACCGTTTTTGGACCTTCCTTTTTTGCTCGCCGGCTTGATTTTGTCTCAATAGTGCTCGATGTTGTCATTGATGACTGTAGCACTCTAATTGTTGTTATTATTATTATTATGTTCTTTTATTTAATATACATGTATTTCAGGTTTGGGCTTCCTGAAGGTTTTTTGACAACTCCTAAAGATAACAGTACCATTCAGGTTAGAGTTATTTTGTTCTTATTTTATCTATGCTTAAGTAAAGACATTAGGATATTTTTCAGAAATAATACCACTGAACAAAAGACTAGAGAACTAAGTGATGGCAATGGCAACCATGCAGTCTATCTATTTATCTACAGTGCAGTCTATTTATCTACAGTGCAGTCTATTTATCTACAGTGCAGTCTCTTTATCTACAGTGCAGTATATTTATCTACAGTGCAGTCTATTTATCTACAGTGCAGTCTATTTATCTTCAGTGCAGTCTATTTATCTACAGTGCAGTCTATTTATCTACAGTGTAGTATATTTATCTACAGTGCAGTCTATTTATCTACAGTGCAGTCTATTTATCTACAGTGATTAATTATCAAGCGCACTATAAACATGATAAACATTATACTATAAACATTATTATACATTGATTAATATTATATTATTATTAGGCCTATACGCGTAAAAGTTTTATCTTTGAAAGATCGGGACTTTCAAACAGCAAAATTAATTACAATTAGAGCAATCGAAAACAGTAAACCAACAATATTACAATACATTATACTCTCTGTCTGTCTGTCTCTTTCTCTCTCTCTCTCTCTCTCTCCTCTCTCTTCCATTCTCTCTCTCTCTCTCTCTCTCTCTCTCTCTCTCTCTCTCTCTCTGCACGCGCACTCTCTCCGCATACATAGAGTAAGAGAGAATTAGTGAAAGAGAATTAATAAGAGAGAGAAGAAACTACTATATTTATATAGCTCATTGAAAACCACAGATATTGGTGAGTTTTAATCTTTAATTTTAGGTCCAACTGATAAGTTTTAATCATGACAGTTCCAATATATAAAATATGCGTAAATAATTAGAGGGTTTAAATTTTGTCTTACGAAACTGTAGGACGTTTCTTAGCACCGTGCCACTTGTACTCTCTTCATCAGTTTTCAGTTGTTAGTCCTACTTTCGGAACTGAATTAAACTCGACAATAGGGAATTTTAATTTGGAATTGCGGCTTAGGAACAAGTTTGCAACAGTTATATGGAAAGTAAAATTTTCATTGTCATTTAATAATCAATCCATCAATAAGAATTTAACGTCCGGTTCCTCGCCATAGGGCAATGTCAGGGACGTCTCTTGCAGACTCTACACAAACAGGCGCCAAAGCACCACACGATGATGACTAAGTACACAGAGACCACAAGAGAAAGCGAGATAAAAACAGTGTAAGTCCAATGATATTGGTATTATCGTTATTTTAATTAAAACTAAGCAAATAACGCTGCAGGTTTTACTGGACGAGACGACGATCAAGCTGAGTTCTCTAAGTACGGACATATGGGGCAAAGTCTACTACATGGAAAAGAATGCCATCATGGGAAAAGTTTACCTCAGGGATTGGGAAATCATCATCAATGACAGCAACGAGCCATACGATGGTCAAATGTAAGTTCAAATTAACCTGTTTCAAGCCTTGACTAATGTTGTTAAAATGGTTCTAAAACTAGTTTAACGTCAGTTCCCATACAGAAGGCATATCAGTGACGGTAGAAGCATTAAAATTGGATACTGCACCTATTGATCAGCTGTAGTACGTCGTACCGAATAACTACTGGCTCAACCTATATTATGCAACTCAGCCAATTGTTACTTCTAAATTTATACTTAATACGCTGGTAAATTAAAATTAAATTTTTTTGTAATTTTATATATAAACCCCCAATACCATATATATATATATATAATCTAATAATATTTAAAAGTTACAATTGTTAGACAAACATTATATTGAAATGATCATCTGTAATGATATCTTTGTGATTTTAATAACAAATGTTTAACTATTAGGCAGTTTGGCTATTATCCATGCTACCAGTCTTCTTAATGTCAATCCAGAATTAACTCTGTGATGGGCTCTACCGGGAATTGATTCCATGACCTCCAGGAACAGGCACTTAAAATATCATGCCGTTGCCTAACGCACTTCCACACTCTGCTATTTGTGCATTCTTTTATGTTACAACCTTACAATAATTACTGATTAATTGCATATCGTAATACTGTTTTCAGAGAAAATGTGTAACTATTTTTTAGTAAATCATCTTCTTTAGAAGTTATAATCTATAGCTGTTGTAGCTTAATTATTCCTCAACTACATGTACATAGGCCTAAGTGTATCAACACTCTCAACGATTCAAATTTATTTCTTTAGTTGATTAATCTCTCGATTAGAGTTAACAACAAATATTTTCACTTATGCTATTTATACATTTGCTCCTATGTTTTTAAAATATTTTCTCCTAAGATATTTAAATATTTTCTCCTGTGATTTTCGCAGCATCGGTGTAAACACATTTGACCATTGGGGGGACAGGGAATCTAATGAAGCCGTTGCAAACATAAGAGAGGTAACTTAAGCCTATTTTATTATTTTATGATTTTTGCAGTGTCGGTGTAAACACATTTGGCCACATCGACGTCAGTGAATCAAAAGAAGCTGTCAAAAATATAGGACAGGTAATTTAACTTACTTCATTGAGAACTTCTGTTACATGAAATCGCTGTTGCCTTCGCTAGAAATGTAATCGTGGTCTTATTTATGAATACTATCACTGCATTTAGATTTCTTTCTTTGGGTGTTTATTTCTTTATATTATTTTCTTCCAATTCATCATCATCATCATCATCATCATGCTCCTCCTCATCATCAACAGCATCATCATCATCATCATCATCATCATCATCATCATATTCTCATCTTCCCTAGAATCGTAGTTTAACCAGGGATACGAATAGAACTTCTCCAATCATCTATGTCTCATACGAATCACAATATGCCCACACAATGCCATTCGTTCAAATTTTTGTAGTAATTTCTGGAGCCTAGGCACTCCCCAACCAAATGCCCTTACTGACATTTTCTTTCTACTTTCTATTCTTAATATTCTTGGGGTCGAGATCCTTTATAACTTAAACTCGTGACCTTTGTGGACGGCACTGTCATGGTTCTTGCGGGAACCAAACCGTCTTTGGCTCTTATGTTTTGTCAAGTCTTTGGCTCTTATGTTTTGGCAAGTTTTTGGCTCTTTCCTCTACAAGTAAAATGTCTTAATAGCACAGGGGTAACGTCATAAAGTTTTAAATGACAGAGCCTGAGGTGAATTGAACCCTCGTGGGTTTGAATCCCAGCCGCGCTGATCTGAGAGTACAATCTAGGACATTCACTGGACTGGTTATACGGAAAATGGACTAAATTGCCTAACGGTTTAAACATGTGATAATAAAAGTGATAGATATCAACGTACATGCAGTTGATCATTTCACTATAATGTGGGTTTACTATTACTTTTTACTTTTTAAGTAGGAACCAAAAAGGGAACAATTCTATGTCTCTTTCCTCTTTAATTAGGCAATATTTATTGGCCATTAATTGACGACCTACTTTGATGCCGTAATTAGCCTCAAACATCTCCCAACATAACCCTAATCAGCACCACTATCTTGTCATGAACAAATACCGTAGAGCTGACGTACTTAGTGAATATAGTTCTGCGTAACTGCTGAGTATAGTAAAATGTTAATTTACAATAAAAACAGGTCGACGTTTAATTTTCGTTTGCTGTAGGGGCTCCACATCAGAAGGGATGAGAAAGGAAATATATACGTGAAGAGGCTTTCAAAATCGGACATCTTTATCAAAGGTCTGCAAGAGTCCCAGAAAAGTTGCTTCCCCCGAGAAGTACTTTCCATCAAAAATGGGAAGCTAGGTACTGACGAAATTAAGGTTAGACTCTTTACGTAAAATTTTCAAAGCTATTTGAACATAGTATACACCAATCTTAGCCATAGGTGTCCACTCTAACTTAATAAGTTGAAATTGATGGAAGAGCAACATTTCTTTATTATTAAAGGATTTTTGACGATAGTTGTTTATCATTAATGTGTACCATTAAATCTTTGAACTTATTCAATAAGAGATACAAAAGCTATCTACTTTTTATATTGATAAATATAGGTTATTGTTGACAAGTATCATGCTATTATTGGCTTTACTTAGGTTGCTTGCTTAAATATATCTTAGTGTGTGGTTTCATTAATATACCGACATTTGGTGTACACTGTCTTTTCAACTTGCATGCTGGTTAGTTACTACTGCTTTTTCTCTAGTATGCTTTGCTATTTTTCAATTGTACATGGATGTTTGGTTACTCTTGCGTGATTGATGGCTGTCAACTAGATAGGGTATATATACCATCTTTGATGACCTTGTGCATGTATGTATACGTGTATGTGTACTTCAATAAACATAGTTCTCTCTTAATGAAGAAAAATAAAGATTGATATTAAGTCAGTTACGTCTAAACCAAGAGTTGTCGTATCTAATATTTGCTCTCTTTTTGTTCTTTCAGAGTAACCAATCAAAATCTTAATTAATCAGATCTTTGAATTACTCTCTCTTAATTGGTGCCTATTTAATATCTTTCACTATTTTATTCTTTACATACTCTCTTCATCTAATATTGTTATAGTTGGATATATCAATTTTGATTTTATGTCTATGTTAACATATACATATTCTTTAGTAGAAAGTACTAGAAACCCCAGATCTAACACATCTCTCAGTCTTTGATATACATGTAATTCTTCAACGAATAAAATCATAAAGCCCAACTTGTTCTTTTCACTGAAAATTGGCCATAACACTTAATTTATTGATTGGATTGTAGGTTTTTGATACAGAAGAATATTTGAAGAAAGTGAGAGAGGAGTTGAAGAGATCGGACTGTGATCCTCACTTTTTCAATCGACTCAGTGTTATCAGATTCAGTTTCTGGAGAGATCGATTGGCTGACGTTGAGACGCCATGTTGGATTTGTCTGATAAACTTCGCCGCTATGGACTTACTAGGAAAGGAACAAAGTATGAAGCGTTTTATCTCAACATTTCTATTAAACTAAACTGTCACGTTTAACATGATATACTCTATTAAACATTATTAAAATTATTATTAAACGTTAGAATTATGTATCGAAAGCATATTATGATGTGACGAGTTAATTTGAACTCTACACCTACTCATCCACAGTCAAGCACCTTACCGTTCATTCTGCTGGTAGAACTCACGCTCTCAAGATAATTTTCTATTTTAAATCTTTCAATCTTATTTAATGTACTCTGACATTTCGAATTTGGTTAAGCTCTGAATAGGGAATTTAATAAATATTTTTATTATTTTAAATACTATTTTTAGTTTTATTGCCTTCTTCTAGACTTTCCTCTGATGCTAAGTTTAAATTTCAGCTGATTGGACATAATTATCTTTAAGCCGACTTCGTCGGTAAGATACTCGACCGCGGATCAGTATGTGCGGGGTTTAAATCCTGGGCTTTCCAGTCACTGACATCGCTTTCGAGTGAGGAAACTGACGTTAACCTTAGCTTTACCAGTTTTAAGCCTTACATTTAGTCGTGCAAATAATTCTGACGCCACTTAAATGTCACCTGGCTTAGCCTCTACGATTAGTCTGATCAATAGTGTAGCCATGGGGATAAACCAACCCCCTTGAATAGGCTTGAAAAAATTATCAACATCATCATTTTCCCTTTATTCCAGTTTAACTAGGGACGAGATACGAATATACATTCTCCACTCCTCTGTCCCAAACCATATCATCAGTCAATCCCATATAATCTCTTCCATTCAAATTTATATATTTATGATTGAAAAATGTTTAATTATAGAAAATTTAAATATCCTAATTAAGACATTAAAATAGCATGCATCGGGTAAAAGTGTAGCCTTAATAATTTACCATAAAGTCAATTCCAAACGAACGATGCATATAATATTGCTGTATAACTTCCTACACATAACTGTTTGTAGTCTCGAAGACTAAGTTTGGCCATGCTATATAAGTTTTCGTTGTTAATAATAATTGAGGGCGTATCCCCTCCCTCCCTCACTTTATAAAGTTCTGGCTACTCAGTCTTCGCCACTAAATTTTTTGCGTTATTTTGATTTTGTATTCTTTAAACGATATCGTGAATTAAGTGGCTTTGAGTGGCTAGTCCATCAAGCGTAATGAATACAAACATACACTGATATTTGCACATGTTCAAAGGAAACAACTGTAACAGACATTATAAAGTAGGCTCATAGAATTTAATATTAATATTAATTAATTGAGCTTATTGAATGTTATTTAATTGATCGATGGGCGAGGAGTAGCAATTTAATGAAACGATGCATACTAATATATATTTTACAAATAAACTGAAACCTCATTTTACAGACCATATTAAATTGTTCACTCAAGAGATATATTTTATTTCAATTTCGAAATGATAAAATACGAGTAAAACAATACAAAAGTGTAATGATCTGTATTATGTGCTATTGCAACACTATTACTGTTGTAGTCCTGCAGAAAATGAGCTTGAAATCAAAAGATGAATTAAAAGTTAAGGTAACTATAATTACTCTATGACTTTGTTTTTCAGTGGTTAGTTGTCTTGCATTTAACGAATTTTTAATTACCTATCTTAGTTATTTTAGCGACCCATTAAGTTTATAGATAGAGGCAACAGGTAACGTCATGATATTTCCAATGACAGGTCTTGAGATGAATTGAAACTCGTGGGTTCGATTCCCGGCCGCGCTGACTTGAGAGTAAAATCTCAGACATAAACAGGATTGGTTACTCGGAAAATGGACTTAATTTTTGTCTAACAGTTTAAATATGTAGTGTCACCTAAAGGTTAAATGTTTAACGGCTTAACATGTTTTTAACATGTAATGTTCAAAGTGACAGATATCGCCATACGGATCATCATTTCACTATAATGCATGTTATTCTTTTATTTTGATATCTGTGGATAATATGACAAAATACGGAGAGCTTTTAAACGCTATTTGAAACAAAATTCAGTCCCACAATGTGTTATTAAATATATTGCAGTCTTCTAATACAGTAGGCCTAAAAATAAAAATAATTAATACATTCACTATACCATATGAGTGAAATAATATAATACTATGATCAATCCTGCGTGAAAGTCATTAAGTCACGGTTCATGTGACGACGCTATAAATGATAGTCGTTTGTTGATAAACAAGCCATTGAACACAATGATAAATATAGGAGAAGTTATAAAATATTTCTTAAATTGACATTTATATTGGTATTTGCCCCGTAGAAATTGATGATTACATACGGCTGCAAAGCATTTTACCATATCCTATCTATCTATCCATAAGAAAGTAACACATTGAAAACGATTATTTTGTGCTTTTAAGATCAAACTGCTAGGATCGACAATACAAACACAGCATTTGTTTATCAACAAACTACGTCCGGCCTTCACCTTTTAGTGTCTGTTTGCTATTTCCTATTGGCTATAACGTTCAACCTTGAATGAATCATTACACTTTTACGAGGAATACACTATTAAAACTAGATTGAAATATATATATATATATATATATATATATATATATATATATATATTCATATATATATATCTATATATATATATATATATATGTATATATATATTCAGCTCGTTTATGAAAGAAATTAATATTAGTCCCTAATTCAGCAGGTCTTTTAGTTCTAAATGGAACATAGGTAGAAAACATACGTCCATTTAGTTGGTCTTGAATAAGTTTTGACTAACCAACGGTCCCTGGTAGCTTGATATAGACTATTGCTGCGGAATATTGTAGGGTGAGTGATGTTAGGGCAGTGGGGGGGGTATTTCTTTCCGGTTGGGGTTTTTGGTCATCGCCCTCTAATATTTTACTACATTATTGTATTGACACTTTTTCAGAAACTTTGGATGTCTTTGAACTATAATCGTCAACTAACGGGAATGGGAGAAGCGGCTTTTCCAACTATGCCAGGTTGGGTGCATAATTTTAATAGTTTTTGATTAATATTTAATATTAAATATTAAATATTTTTTATTTAATATTTTTATATATTTTTTGTTTAATTATGAATTCTACTATTTTCAATTTTATTGCGCTGTAGATTATCTTCTGATTCCCTAATATATTGTGATTATAAAAATGCGGTTAATATCACACTATATTAGTCTAAATATATTAAAAATTATACCATAAAAACTCAGTATTTTAGTCATCATCATCGTCGTCATCATCACCATCATCCCTTGAATCCAGATTTAAGTAGGATCGAGATTCGAATAGACCTTCTCCAGTCCTCTCTGTCCTTCTGTCCTACTCTATATAAAATAGTATTTTAGTGTAAAGTAATATGCAAATTATACAATATACACTGCATTAATTATTTATGTTTATTAGATTTAGTACTTTTTAGTACCGTTATTTCACTTAATTAGGCTATTGTTAAATTTGAGAAGCAGTTTGGGAATTTTTTAAATATTTATTTGTAAATATTTTCTTTTTTTTAACCATTCAGGTACAATGATGAGAAGATAAAATTCGGATTTTACAAGAGAAATAAAGGTAGAACACTGTACCGGACCTATAGCCATTCCGCAAATTATCAAAAATTATTCCGTTGATTCTATATCTTGTGAACTTGACAAATTGTATCTAAGATCTTTTGAAATATTTGGGAATTAAAATGTATAGAAGAGTTGTATGACCCATCAGAAATATGTACTATTTACACAATGTCACACTTTTACGCGCCATTTACCCTAATACCTGACTCGAGAAAAGTAGATGGGAGTCAAAGCAATGAATCTGAAAAGATTTCGAAAAGAACCTAAATGAGATTCAGCAGAACCGTCTCTGACAGGACCCTTGTGGTACTGAAATGGGCGTTAAACTCACCTTTATAAATTTTTTATTTTGTCAATGGAAGTTTATTTAGTAATTACATGAATAATAATTACTTACGTCCCTGACATAGCCTTATGGCGAGGAACCGGTCGTTAAATTTTTATTGATTGATTGGTTACGTAACTTTGCACTGGTAGATGGCATAGAATTGTACAGAAATAAATTGTTTTATATAACTTAATGCATTGTTATTATATCGATAAGCCAGCATGTACGCTAAATCTTTACTTATAGTTACGTATACATGTATATCAGATATTTAGAAATTACTTGGTACGTGAAGAAGTTAGTTCAAATTTATTTGATGATAAAAGGTTAAAACATAATTTAACGTCAGTTTTGCTGCACTAAAGTTACAACTGGCCGTGTGAGCCATGGAATTCGAAAAGTGTGCCAATGAAACACTGTGCAGACTCTCTATACACTAGGCCTATGATGCTTGTCGCTCTCTCAAATACTTTTATTAAACTTTCGATGAATTACATGCTAATTTTCGCAGAAATAGTTACTTATTTGTGATAAAATTTGTTGTTTGATAACATGTTAAAGTAATTATTTAAATGTGTATTTTATATGTATCGATGTGTAAGGTAGACTATGCAACCTGAATAAATAAGTGTAGCCTGACATGCTTATTTACTGTAATTTATTCCATGGCCTAATTGAATTTCATTTCATTGGGCGAAGATCATGTAATTTTTATTCTCAGCCGGTACTGTGTGTATCAATTAAAACTATTAATTAATCATCATTGTCTTTCCATGAATCCCTGTTTAACTAGGATCGGGTTACGTTCTTCATTTCCATTAGTTTTATAAAATGTTGTAGAAATTTCTCGAGTCTAGGCGTTCACCAACCGAAAGCGCTTTCTGACGTTGGTTTGAATCTCCGTGCTTTGTCAGTGCTTATTAAAGGCTATTAAATTATTTTAAAATATTAAAAACACACACAAACATTAAGCTTAGTACTATAGTACGTCGTTTCAAAATAAATTGTAACCATTTTGACAGAATAATTGGCGAATAGCGCCACCGAGACAGTCTGAGTTGCATTGCTGCACCGATAGAGTCAATATAAGCTTAAACAGATAATATTATAAACAACTGATATTTTGTAATAAATATATAATTCCGGATTCTTTATAGGCAACAAGCTGGAAGATTCAACTCACCGCAAGGCAATCGGTTCTTCGTTGCGATCACAAAATTTAATTTCTCTAAAGAACTACAATACAACACCCAATCCAAGCTATTTTCAGTCCTCGATGCTGCTGCTGGCATGTAGAGATTTCTTCATTAGAGTTAAGAGGCTTCCGTTAATTGCAGAATCCTGATGTTCTCAAAATGCCCATCTCTCTCAAGTTTCAATCAGGCATGAATTCTCTTACGTGACCCTGCAGTTTTGACAGCCAAACTGATTTCTTCCTAGATGGAGAACAACAGTCTTCGAAAAACTGCAGTTAACTGCACAAATGAAAGCGGTTTAGTGTCGGTTTCCGAGTATCTAGGTTCCATAAGAGTTCAGTTATATTGTTTTACAAAATGAGTGTGCAATGCGCATGCGTTACGATCTCTTACATTACTTAGGGCAGTTTACAGTTAGATGTAGGTTCGTTCCTAAGAAAGTATATAAATGACACGAATACTATTTCAATATCTCCCTGCTGGATTGAGATATTTAGAAATAGATCAGCTGACAACTACATTTGCTTCATGAAGACAGACACATACATTCATCAGGCATACAGTGGGTTGTTTTATATTTATAAAAGCTAAAGACTCAATATATGATCCTCTTTAAAGGAGCTATTAGCTAATAATGTTCATTTATGTGCACAGGAGTGGACCGTACGTCAATTTGCAGCTTAACATAGAGTGAGATAGGGAGCATCTTCTGTTAGAATAATATAACTACATTGTAAATAATGTTGTAAAATAAGAAATAGCTTAGTCGTAAGCGTACATAAAATCTAATTAAAGAATAATCGATAGATTTGTAACTATCTTAGTAATATTCAGCAGCAGTAATCCATTAAGTAGTGATGCTTTCAATTATACGACTCAAGGAGGCAGGAGGAGGATGATGCCCGTTGTAAGGTTGAGGATTTAATCTTTGATTTACTCGACTGGCTATCACGATCGAAACATATGCGCAGAACTCTACATTAACTAATTCAATACGACTTGCTATGGGTAAATCAACATATATCAAACCATATCATAATAATTGCAATAACAATAAATACCACCCGCACGTGAGCACAACAAATTTCAGCAGATTTCAGAACAGTACTACATGTACATCCAACAAAAGCCCCACCGTTGGAAAAACGTAACTTCAGGCTTCAAATTTACTGAACCCATTTTCTTTGTTTTCACCTTTCGCCACGACCAACCAATCAAACTGCCAATCATACTCAATCTTCATGTTCTCGGCGAGATTTCTGAATAGTTCCCGCAGCTGTTCGTGATGCGGCATCTGATTGGGGCGAAGTCTACGAACATAGTTCATATAAAAGAGGAATTCCTCCGGCAATCCTTCACAAAGTGTTTCCAGACGTGTGTTCAACTTCAGATAGGCTATACGATCCAGTTTACTCTCACCCGGTCTTAACCTTTGACCCTGCCAGGGTAACTGTCCCTTATACAAATAAATCCACACATAAGCCAATGATTCCAGATCGTCCCTGTAGCCTTCCTCCTGTCCCATGTGACAGAAGACACTGGCGAATCTGGGCGTGCCCACCATGGGCTTTGGCAGGGCTAGTCGTCGACGGGCAGCGGGTAGAAGTTGCCCGGTGGCTAGCTTCTTCGCGTGACCGAAGTCAATGAGATTAATCTGAGCGAGACCCTGAGTGCCGCTACCAGTCATGAAATTAGAGACGCTGATGTCCCTGTGCACGATGTGGTTCTCATGCATGTGCTGAACGGTGACGAGCATCTGCTCGATCAACATCAACGTCGTCTTTAGACTGAACTTACTACCACAGTTCACCCAATGTTCATACAACGTCGATCCCATTAGGTCCATCACCAGCATTGCGTACTCGCTCCCATGCAGTCCGTACCAGTAGATTCGTGGTATGCCGGCACCGCCTTCGAGCTTCCTATAGATGTTCCCTTCATTGAGAACATACTGCGTGGCGGTGCTCTGAGGCTCCACCTTCACCGCTACCGGCTGATCATTCTCGATCAGCCTACCGAGAAAGATATCACCGAAAGATCCTCCACCGATCCGCTCGATCAGGGCCGTCCTGTTGTCACAATCTCCCACAAGGATCGACTCCCCGCTGCCCAGCCGCCTGACCAGGTCGATCTGACCGCCGTCAAGCCCTCGAGCTGCCTCGCGCTCCTCGTCGATACACTTGTCTGTCTGCGAGGCCATACGTTCCCCCGACACCCGCAGACACTTTTCGGGTGTCTGATGGGTGTTCAGCTGTAGACACTTGTTGGGTGTCTGATGGGTGTTCAGCTGCAGACACTTGTTGGGAGTCTGATGGGCGTTCAGCTGTAGACACTTGTCGGGTGTCTGATGGGTGTTCAGCTGCTGACACTTGTCGGGTGTCTGATGGGTGTTCAGCTGTTTCGAGGTTGCTTGGTCGACGCGTATTAGAAAATGCTGAGGTTTGGTTGTTGCCATTGTTGCTGTTGTTGTTGTAGTTACTCGATCTTCTAAATCAGCCATGGGTGACCCGAATTTGGTGGGAAGGGAAATAGCGTCAGGTTCGAAGCATGGCATATCGGGTTCTGAGTGGTGAGGGTAAGGCAGGCAATCCACGGGCTCGATCACTATGCTCACTGTAACATAAATTATAAAATCTAAAATAGAAAATAATGTCAGTGCTAGAATGTAAAAAAGGTAAAGCTAATGTTAACGTCAGTTTCCTCACTCGAAAGCGATGTCAGTGACGGGCGCGCCCAGGATTTGAATCCAGCACATACTGATCCGCGACATATATTCCTACGAATAGTTTACTATTAGCTCGCTTTAATGGCAAAACTGTAGCTTACAATCAATCGATCATATATTTTTAATGGTTTCATCGCAAAGATCATACTTTACCTCACTGCCGCATGATGTTAGCTAAATACGGTAAACTCTTGAATGAAAGAAATTGTAAATGCATTAATGAATTGAGGAAAGGTGATGATGATGATGAAGTACTGCAGTACTGAGTAAACTCTAATGCTTTTACTCGTTAGAATTTATTTACTCTTCTCTTGCACTCACGAACAATCAATTTCTGCTTTATTAACTCTCCAATTTATTGTGTCGATCACGAATAAAATTATATAACCATATAAAAATACTAAAACAGAAAATGATAAGTAAAAAGTCAACTGATTACAGATTCATTTTAATAATAATAATAATAAAGATTTAACGTCCGTTTCCTCATAAAAGGATGGTGTCAGGGACGTTCCCTCATCACATGCCACTACAAATCGATTCACCCAAAAAAAAAAAAAAAAATGTGCTAAAGAGAATTCTAAGAAGATTTTAGTGCATATAAACTGAAAATATTTCTGTGAAATACTAAGTACTATCAAAGTAATTATGAATTACATTATTGCAAAATAATAGAATTTATCTAATGATTTCTGGGTATAAAACCACAAGGAAGATAAGGCAGAACGAAATCTAATCGACAAATTTATTTTGAGAAACAAACTTCATCCACCTCAGTGTGTGAGCTCGGTAATGATAACAGCTGACACCTTTTTTATTCGATCACTAATATTTTATATCAATCACTAATGTATGTATCACTAATGTGGCGATCTGTTGCGACTAATGTTGCGATCGGTGCTGTGGACTTTAATTTTTATTTATTTAATTTATTCTATATAGTTACACACATGACATACTGCATGTACTACATAGTTTCCTTTCTTAGTGGAACATTTTAATGCTTTCAAATTGTAAATGATTTTAAACTTTATAGACGATATTACTACACGTGTGTTTTCTTTGAAACAGCTGATATGGTTAACTCAAACCCTACACCCCTAGCACTTAAACGTCGAGCCCGGTTATTACATGGACGGGTGACCATCTTGGAATATCGAATGTTGACAACTTTGGATTAATGATTAAACTAACATACTCCAGGACCTGTTCTGTCCAAATATTTCACTTAACAAACATGAATATTATCGGCAATAAATAAAATCTACCCCTCTAATAGTTGAGAAGCATAAGACTTCGTCAAATATACATTTCTTTTGTATTTGTAATACACGTAATACGAGGTGAATTTCACCTTGTATTACACATGTATTTTCTATATGGGTCTTTGTAATACACGTAATGCATCTCGTATGTAAATTTTTAAAGTATTTGTAATATATGTAATACATCTCGTAGGTACTATAAGAGCACTTGTAATACATGTAATACATCTCGTAGGTACCATAAGAGCACTCGTAATACATGTAATACATCTCGCAAGCACTGCAAGAGTATTTACAATACAGCAATAGGCCTACACCTTGTATGAACTAAATGAGTCTTGTAATACACGTAATACATTATTTTTCGTTATAACCTTTTTAAATATTTATATCCCATAAATAGTTTTTATATGACCAATTTATTTATACCATACAATTTACCTTAAACATATAAAACAGCTTAGATGTTTAGGCGATTGGTACAAACCTCTTTAAGCATTCCACGTTATTCTTTAAACACCACAATCCTATAATTCTATTTGACTTTAAATATAATCCAAGCGACTCTTAGCTATGATTCGACCTGACGATCGTAAGAGAACGAGGTATGACACCTTAGCAGTCTTGTTTAAATATAGAGGAGAGCTAGCGGACACTTAACGAATAAAACGGTGCTGCTAAACAAAGTATAAATCTGAGGGGTTATCAATTAGACCTCATTAACAAATGTCACATTTTATATAAAAATATCCCCATATAATTTCCTCCTCTCCCACCCTAAAAATTATTTTTAGTCATTCATTAAATGATGGGGAAAATATGGGACTCAGCTACGGTCGTTTCCCCTCAAGTGACGTTACCGCTATAGAGCCCATACTTTATAGCCTTCGCTTGTAGTCACATTTTGGCTTTAGATACAACTCTGAAAACCCGACCAGCTCGCAGTCGTAAAATAATGTCAGTCAAGCCTTTCGCGAAGTAGATCTCCACAGTCCGTGCAAAACTGAGCTGACAAATTATACGAAGATCAGGCTAGTTTTAAAATATAATTAAATGTTATAAAACTATGAAACTACTTCAACAAGGGAATTTAGGGCTGTTTACTGTATATTTTAAACCTGGTAGATAAGAGTATCGATTCAAAACTTTAAGATGAAGTCTCAGGAGAGAAAAACATTTCCATAAATTTTAATTTTTGTTCTTAATAGCAAACACCACTATTTAAACAATCGACTTTAATAATTCTGTAATCTACGAAAAATTAATGAATAATTGAGACCAGATGCGATGATTCTTACATGCTTTAACCTCAACACAAAACATGCAACATTTTAACAATGAGGAAATTCGACAAGAATTTTGTAGACAATCTTCTTTAATTACGATATTAAATTGGAAACATTCGTATTCTGAAAAATTGAAAATAAAGTATTCGTATAGCCAGCTAACTTGCTGCCAAGTAGTATTTGTGACGGTAGTTTGGTGTGTCGAGGATTGTGGTGATTTGAACAACCTACAGCCCACTATACACTGTGTTTTTTATAACTGATACCCCAAATTGTTTTAACAATAAAGTCGTAAGAAGTTGACCGATGTTCTTGAAATTTACAGTACTTGACCAGCAGCCAATTCTACAAAACATAGAGAAATTTTGTTTGAATATCTTTAATAACGTGAAAGTTATAGTTTCGCGAATATGAGTGCGGTTAGATGAGAAATTTCCAATACAGGATTCCGGGCGTGTTACATTTAGCGTAGAGTATCTCTATAAATATAATAGCTAACACGCTATATAAAATTTCTGCTAATGCTATTTTGAAAAGCAATCAATTCTTTGCAAAATGACGTAAAATACGTGTTGATATGTTCTTAATTGACAAAGTTATTGAACTTTTAATGCATGCATTGCATGTCTGGGTAGGCTACAACTGCTATCACCGCAGCCACAGCAGCGGCGTCCTCTTCTTCGTCTATTCTCTTCATGCAATGCATGCATAAAAGGTTCGATATTTTTGTCAATTAAGAACATACCAGCACGTATATTACGTCGTTTTGAAAAGAAATGATTGCTCTTCTAAATAACATTAGCAGAAATTTTCAAACTTTCAAGAACATTGGTCAACTTCTTACGACTTTATTGTTAAAACAATTTGGGGTATCAGTTATAAAAAACACAGTGTATATTGGATTAATTATTTTAAATTTCGCCCCAGAATGCCAGTACGAATCACCCTGAAATTAATGCCAATGTATTGCTCTTCATGTATTAGATATTAAATAGGGGGCCTAAATAAATAAAGGCTTGACGTCCTTTAATTACAAGGATGATGTCAGAGACGTCACCGCATTACGTGTCAATGACTACAATGACCCAAACGACTTGAAAAACAAGCGCTGAAGTGAGAAAAATATCCTAAACAGTGTTGGTATTACATGACAACTTATGCATAAAAATGTAAAACGTGTTATAATTGCACTTGTTTTTCTAGATTTTGGAATTGGCACCGTTTTTTACTTTCCTCTTGCTCACGGCATGAATTTATCTCAATAGCGCTCAATGATATCATGGACGACAGTAGCTCTCTAATTGTTTTTATATGTAAGCATAGTTCATGTCTTGTAAAAATACATCAGAGCTGGGAAGTGAAGGATCCTCAACTACTGAGTGGCAATCAGATACCTTACTGAACATGACACTGGCGCAGCCAAAAGATCGCCAGTAAATGAAAACTGCTGCTTGAAAAACAACAGGCTTTAAATTTAGGAAATTTATAAATGTATTAAATTAAATACTACATAAATTAATTAAATCTCACCAAACTTTTCTGATCTACATGTACAATGAAAGAGATTTTATCCTGTGCTACAGAGATCAAATTGCGGTGGCAGCATGTCATTGCAGGGCCAGAGTGCGAACTAGACCATATCTCTGAGAAGGGTAATTTTGAAGAATAAACATTGAAGTTTAATGTAGTCAATGAAATGCAACACATAAAATTTAACACACATTATGGAGAACTGATCATCCATGACAATATCTATCACTTTAATATCATTTTTGTAGCTACTGAAATGCAACACATATTGAAATGCAACACATAAATTACACACATTATGGAGAATTGATCACCCATGAAATTATATATCACTTTAATATTATCCTGTTAAATCGTTAGATAATTGTACTCCAATAAATATTTATTTAGGTGTAGTTACTTTTCAGTGAATCACAGTATGGAGGCCATTGCTTGCTCTGATCAGATACATCATGCAAACTCTTAATACATCATTTTATAGAAGTCGCTAGCAATATATTGGAATTGAATATAATTCTAACAAATTAATCTGATGTCAAAATGATCTTTCTTCCAGTACGCCTTTGATCGAGACGTCTGATAATTAGTAAATTATAAGCAGTAAAATCTACTGACTAATAAGACCCACTTCATTCAATAAACACTCCTTTGAGGGCTTGGACTTTAAACAAACGTATTACTTTATTTATTTAAGTCGTAAGATCTTACCGTTGTGTTGGAGGGCGACTTTAACTGTATTAGACTTTAACTGTAATTTAATTTGTCTTTAACTGTATTAGAGCTGAATATTATCAGTTCTAAATAGTATTAAATACCTTAACATCTGTGTAAAGTAGTTTAATTACTATAATATATCTGAATTCTCATTAACACCATCGTGTAGTTTCTTACAATGATTTTGTAATTCATTCACACATCTCAGAGAACTCAAAACTTATTTTTTAATACCGTGACTGATGATTCAATGACAAGCTCAGAAGCCAGAAGGACTTCTTTTGATGACGTCGAAGGTAATGCTATTGCAATACCTATACCGTACTTCAAAACCTATTTATTATAGTCTGGGAAATCCATAGACAATTGTAGGGCTCGACGAGTTAGACATATTTCCTATAACCTGCGGTTCATGATCCTTAATATTAATACACTCTGGGTGCGTAATAATCATCAACTTTCTTAGAATTTATACAAATTAGTTTAAAATTTATATATTTCTTTTACAACTAAAACAGATAGTAGTTACTAAAGGAATATATAACTAATAGATGAACAATTAAAATGACTAATTAACCAATGATTAGTTGCATATGCAGATTGTATATAATTGTGCTTAACTTGTATCTAATAAACTCTGCTTAAATACAAATAAGACCTATTTACTGCTTACAGCTTAAATTACAAAAATGTTAATATAATTCAATATTTATTTTCATTTCTGCTCATTTTTTATATTTTATTTTTTGTGAAACTTGCTTAATTTAGAATATTAAATTGAAATAAATTCTACAGAGAACTATTCGCCTCCCCTTGTGTAGTTGATGCACAGATTCAGATGCTGACAGTGGCAGGATTGACCTGTAGAAGACTTTTAACTCTATTATGATAATGTAACAAACTGGTTATAACATTTTTTGTTACGCTGCTGCATAATGATCAGGAATCAAGATATAGTTATTGGTTGAAGATCGAGCGAGGTTAGGGTTCAACAAAGAAGGAGTCAGGTGTGATGGGGCAAGTTAGGCACAGCACAAGTTAGGCACTGCACAAGTTAGGCACTGCACAAGTTAGGCACTGCACAAGTTAGGCAGTGAAAAAGTTAGTCACTAGTGGAACTCGAACTACGGAACTACGATCAATCGAATCACGAATTAAATCGGAACTAAGATGCAATTATAATAAACTAATGAACCATACCAACTATGAGCTCAAATCATGACAAAGCAAACAATGCTCATCATTATTGGATATGTGTTAGAATATCTTACAGTGCGATACGCATAGAGTTGAAGTTCTAAGGGGGGAAAGTCGACTAAAAGAGGTCATAGATGGCAGAATGGAAGGAAATAGAGGCAGGCCGAGATAAGGAATGTTAGAGGATTTAAAGATCCACTCGTATGTGTTCATGAAGAGGAAAGCGGAAGACAGAGAAGAGTGGAGGCGTTCTATACCATGGACCTGCCAATAGGCAGTGCACTAAGAGAGACAGAGAGAGAGAGATAGATAGATAGATAGATAGAGAGAGAGAGAGAGAGAGAGAGAGAGAGAGAGAGAGAGAGAGTTAAAGTTAAGACGTCGCATGATGTGGTGGAAATGACCGGTAGATAGAAGTAGCGTGGATATATAGTGCAAGTAAAACCAAAGTACCAACATCGACATCTCGGTGCAATGTTCAGCGCTCACAAGTGGCTCGTGAACTGTTGCAGTAATGCATGTGAACTTGTACAAAGTTGAACTACGTAAATCTTTTATATTCTCATCGCTTTTGAAGTTTACGAACAAAGAGCTCCATACTCAATAGGCGCTTATAGAGGGACTGAATGGTGGCCTGTTGCCAAGTTGTTTGACAGCTGATCAGTGGATCAGTAGGTGCAAGGTTCAAATTCAGTGTTCTCCCCGTCACTGACATGCTATTCGCGCAGAAATCTGACGGTAAACTCGGCCTTAGCCTTATACAACGAAAACTTTACAAACAGTTTCACTGCCTGATGTTAACAGAGAATTCGGCTAAACATTTTCAGTGTAGTACCAATAGCTTCATGAGATTTTCCCGAAAATTAAGTTTTCAGCCAAAAGAGTCGAATAAGAATGTTTTCTCATAGAAAAACTAACTAGCTAAGACTTGAGAGCGCCCGTATGATGAGAGAAGATCTTAAACGTTTTATATTTATTAATTTCTCAAACCTAGCAAATGCTCTGTTATTTGACTATAGCATTCATTCTATTTGTATTATGTATTTTGGATACGTTACAGCGAACGTAGCAAGTGCAATACAATTATAGATACTTATAAACTCATCTAAACTCACTATATCGATAGAAACAAGTAACTAACTAACTAACTAACTAACTAAATACACTAATATTAATAACAACAACTAACTAACTAAGCTAATAAGCTTATATTAATTTATAATTAAAACTTTAATAAACCTGTATAGCGAAATTAAGTTAATGCATGTAAGAGCTACGCATGAATTAAATTATATAATGGCGCATCTACCGATAAAGTTAAACTCTTACAAAATATCGAATGTAATGCGAAAGAACGGGAATAAAAGGTGCATAAAAATTAACTATTTCATAACACAAAAACAATTAGAATTTTCGACAGGTGTTAGACCAATTACAAGACACACGTTTACACAGGTACCTCTTATCAGTATACTATCATTATTATCATTATTATCAGTCTACATGTTGTTCTGTTCAAAGTTTCTCACTTGATATTCAAGACCCTGGTCAAAACTTCAACAACATAATAAAACTTGTTCATCACGCAGCGTAGAAAATAAGAATTAATTCAGTGGACTTTGTAAGTCACGTTATAAAGCTCGCCTGTTAATTGTTTTAAGTAGAATAACTTTTATTACATATACATCCGAGCTTAGGCAAGTACTATTGAGGCGCAATAATAGGAGTTATTAGTAGGTTATGAACATCTTCATTCTACACGAGAAACCTATTAAATCACCGATGCTGTTCGATTCTTAAAACCAGCACAGGAACAATCTCATCCAATCAAAATCAATTTCCTTAAAACAAACCTTTACACAAATCGCGTATTTGTTCAATGTTGTTTAGTTAATTGCTTTAGATTTAAATGTAAGTAGAAGATGACAATCTTCTACTTAAAGTGTAGTCTCGGTTATTTCATGAGGATAGATAGGCATATAATTTGTATAACTGTTTTCAGATGATATTTTTCAGATTCCAATCCTTTGTCTGTGAGATTGACATGATGGGTGTTAGCAGGCGCAGATCCACAGGGGGGCCCCGGGCTGCCCCTTAGCCCCTCCCATAAAAAATTAATAATTAAATCGTTATTCTTATGGCCATTTGTATGTGTAAATATGTATATGAAAGTTTAGGAAAGGGTGTAATAAAATTGAACTTTGTCACGGAGTAGGCGTGGACGTAAGAAAAAAAACGTGAACACTTTCTTTAAAAACATTTCGGGCCCCCTCCTTAAAAAATTCCTGGATCCGCCACTGGGTGTTGGAGTGGCTATTTCTGAGTAAACTACACGAAAAAGTAACTTTTCATTAAATACATAAACATGCCCCCAAAGACTTATAAATAGAAAGCATGAGACTGTCGAATTTGCTTCGACAAATGAGTGTTGAAGTACTGTAGAACATTTCTGCATTATAATAGTTCAGAATTCGGTTTGAGTCTTCTTTAGAAAGCTTACAAATAATTATTGCATCACTATCGTCTATATCGATTGCTACCCAGTGTTGCGCGCAAGCAAGTGACCTGGGTTCAAAACTCAGGCCAGTCAAAAACTAATTGTCATCCCATCTCTTAAGGCCAACACCAACTACAAAAATTAGAGTGATACTGTCGTCAATGACAACATCCAGCCCTATTAAGCCAAGTCCAAGCTAACCAGAAAATAAAGCGCCAAAACTAGTGCAAAATTCTAAATCAAGAAAATCAGTCCAAACCCCATGAAAGGTTAAAAATAAATCGGAGTTTGCAGCTAGTTAGAGCTATCAACAGCGCATTCCAGATGTTTTCCTTCAATATAAGGTAAACAAATAAATCTCTTCCTTCCAAATACACATAATCCAGTAGTTCAAGGAGAGAATTGTAAACAGGGTGTAGAAATTAGGATAACTTTAATCTAAAAATGTTCAGGCCACTGCTAAAGGTACAGGTACATACTACATTTAGCTCAGCATGTGTAGGTCATAATGACTATAAATGATTAATTAATTAATTATTAATTAATTATTATGACTATAAATTATTATTAGCTAAATCAACAGAGATACAATATTGCAGAGCAATACGACATGCAGGAAGTCATCTGATTTTCTAATATAATATAACTAAAAAATGCTAATAACAGGCAATAAGTAAAAAGAAACAACCAAATGACAAATAATAATTCGTAAGCATCATAAGCTATAATAATGGTACACTCAACACTATAGCCTTCCATGATAGAATCAATATTTAGATCATATAAGTCGAACAAGTAATAAATAAGTTAATTTGATCAATCTAATGTAGGCACTGGATTAACTGACAATATTTCAACTCATGGGCCACGAACATTTTACTGTTGTATATCACTCGGGATATTCAACTACATTTAAACTGTATATGTTATAGTTTAGGATTTCTACACGGTTCAGCCACAGTATTTCACGGTTCATATAATAATTACACTTAATATAATGTCAGGAAGGCTACGAGAAACCACCTCAGAAGCTATACTTTTCCCAAGCTATAGGCTACATAACATATGGATAAGGCACAGACTTTGAGAAGGGATTAACTTGTTGATCTAAGGAGTGCTCTTATGGAGCGAGGAAACAGACTTTGAGTATGAATATGTACCTTGAACCTGCCACGTGGCAGTGAACTCAAAGAGAGAGATAATGCCAATAAAATAAGAGTATTGATAAATTAAAATTATCCATGGGAACAGCCCAAATAATAAAAATACAGACAATAAGTTGGAATTGTGATTCTTTACAAATTTTAAATCAATCTGCATAATCACTAGTTATACAAACTCTCAATGGCTACAGCGTAGAGACATTGATAACATAAATAGCATAGGTATGCATACCTCTATGCAGTATCCCATGCTATCTGATATACTGTACATGTAATATTGTTAATTAATCCTGTAGCCTTTTCTATATGCTATTCTTCTCGCTGAAAGCAATTTACTGTTAGCTTTAACAGGTTTCTATTAACCAACTGGAAATTGTCAATCACCCCGATGCCCTTCAAACATTTATGGTGTCAGAGTTTAATATTACATTCATTGATATTATATTGATCAAAGCATATCTCACTGTACGGCTATAGAATGTATTGAAGCCAACGATTTTGTTTCTGATCTTCAGTGTATAGAGAGTAAACGTCACAGTTTTAGCCACTCCTGTCGCCTTCGGAACGCGAAATTAACTTTAAATTCGACTTAAGCCTAATGGGACGAAAACTAGTCAGGTGACTTTAGCCTAGCTACGTATTATCTACAACTAATAGGCCTAATAACATTATTCCTATAAGAACTAGACCTCTGCATTTACTACTACAAGCAGCTGACTTCAAATGTGGCTAGAATCACGCTCGTCTAACTTTACTCCAAGTCTATATACAGTGTTGCCAGCCTAAATTAATATATACCGTTCCAGTTTTTCACACTCAACCTCTACGCTGTATTGCTTAACAGTAAAGCTAAAAACAAACACCATATTCAATTTTACGAATAACTTGCTGTTTTTAAAATACATGTGTTAGAGGTTAAAAATGTGCAGATCAAGTTTAGTGAAGATAAGAATTTTATCGTTAACAACTTTTATTAAGAAAATTCTTTCCTACAAAATGAAATAATTTACCAGTACAGTCCTAAGCCTAAAACAAATGATTACTATATACAGGTATCATCATCATCGTGTCATCATCGTGTCATCATCGTGTCATCATCGTGTCATCATCGTCGTCATCGTCGTCGTCGTCGTGTCGTCGTCATCGTCCTCATCGTCATCGTCATCAGCATCATCATCATCATCATCATCATCATCATCATCATCATCATCATCATCATCATATCTCCTTAAATCCCAGTTTAACTAGAGTCGGGATACGTATAGACCTTCCCAAATCCTCTCTGTACCACACCATATCATCAGTCGATCCCCTAAATATATGCAAGTATCATATAGAGCAACATTTAATGTACGTCTATTAAGTACCTTTAACTTTACCGCTATCTACTGCAATGCATTTATTACAATATCTAAATAATCACAAACCTAAAATTAATACACCTACCAGAATATGATAAAAGTTTCACACAAGCTTTAAATAAATAGAATTGGTTGTAATAATTGTAATTATTACTCACCAGGTTGTGTTTTCGCCTGAGCAGAATCTTGCATCAGTGTTGAAGTATCGACAGTCGAGCAATTAATTTCAGGTGTTAACTTATTCCTGCATTTTCATGTCACTGAAAATAATAGTTGCTAATTTATATATTTATAACCATAAAAATTATTGTCATAGCAAGCATGCTATGAGCGAAATAATAGATTGAGTCTCTCTCTCTCTCTCTCTCTCTCTCTCTCTCTCTCTCTAGTGTTCTGCCAAATGGCTGGTCCAAGCTACATATTCCTACTTGCAAAATACTTTTACATCCCATAAAGACCACTCAGATCAAAAACCTTATCTTATATAGCTTATTTGGAAAAATAAGGCTTCTGCGTCTCTGAGGTGGTTTCCCTTGTCTTCCTAAGTTCTTGCAAAGTCGCCTTTTACGACAAGCGCAGTTAACGGTTGAGCTATTTTCAGTGTCACGGACACAACACGCCAATTTTGGGTAATTGACTTAAAAATAAATATCTTAATAACAATAGTTTATATATTCGGCGCGCTTCAGTGAAAGGAATAAATCAATTAAATAAAGCTAAGTTTAAAGTGTTTGAACTGTTTCATTATCACAAGGGATAGTGTCAGAAACGGTTCGGCTGAGATTCGAACAAACGATCTTCTGTTTCTAGGCAAGCGTGCTATTTATTAAGCCCTTAAACCAGTATATTCGGCCATCCAGCCATTAGGAAGTTGCATTAATAATCAAATTCGTAAAATTTAAATGTTATATATCAAGTAGGCCTAAGTTACACTAATACAAAGCTACGGAATGTCTTTGCCATAGGCGTTAATTTTATCATGTATATTATCTATACAGCTATAGCCTCCGTTTTGTGAGAAAACTTTATTCTCTTCATCCTGTAGCACCTGTAGTACTAATGAAGGATTGGCTTAAATTCATATAGGTAATAAATATTTCTGATTTCACAATTTCTAATTACTTAGTATTGTCTCGTACAGTTCTATACATTAGTAGAGTCTCTACGTACATTTCATGTAATTGGATCCTGTACATTCCAACTCTGAGTTACATAAATCCATAAACTGTTAAGTATAAAGTCACTGATTTCGCTTCAGAGTGAAGAAACTGACGTTTAACATAAGCTTTACCAGGTTTATAAACTCAGCGTTAAGAGCCCTGTTGTTTGTACATTCATACATACATGTACTACATCGTCTACAGCGAGATAGATTGAAGTATTGAGCCGGCGTACCAGCTTTTAGCCCTAACACGTCAACAATGTACATGTAGATGTACATGTAGATGGGACACGACAAGCCTACGTAAGAAAAAGTTCGTTTCGACTCAGGCCAATAATTAATAAGAGTTCTTGTCCTTCCAAATTTTCACAAAAGTGTCGTTCCCTCTCTTCCTCTCTCTATCTGTCTCACTCTCTGTAGCTCGCTCCCTCTATCACTTTGTATCTTTCTTTCTCTCTCGCTCTCTCCCTCTCTCTCTCCCTCTCTCTCTCTCTCACTCTCTCTCTCTCTCTCTCTCTCTCTCTATCCATGATCATTCCCAGTCTCTTTAACTAAAGTATTTTAAGCGTGATATATCATTATTGTACCAAGCACAACCTAACCTTTGTAATCAAGCTATTCAATAAAATAGATCTAATTAAACCATTAAATGAACTACAGTTAGAGTGAAACCAGCTGATAAGAACAGTATGATTGTGAGAGGTAGGTAGTGCGTTATCGATTCATTACTCTGCGTGAAACCACAATTAATAAAAAGCTTGTTTTCGTCAAAATGTCAGCTAAATAGTTCAATTAAGTACTTGGTAGTGTGATTGAGCCTTACAGATGATTTTTTAAACTCATAATATAGCCCTTACATAGAATCTACTTATTTTCTGAATTTCAATCCAAATACATTTATTGTATAATTAGCTAGACCTAATTACTGAGTATATTGTAATGAACACGCCTTGTTCACAATTTATATATTAAGAAATAAATATATTTTAGATAGAATGCAGATATTATAGAGCAGTTAATTATAAATAATAAGTGACGTAGGATTTTTCCAAAGATTTATAATAGACGATAGAAGCCGAGGTTATAGGTGTATATTGATAGATTATTACGAAGGGTATTTCGAAAGTGACGCAGCTGCGTCGTAAATTAGCTAAGCGAAGAAACCCTGTGATTCGATAGAAGCGTTTGACATCGATCGACATCGGTGTATATAAGGAGAAGCTAGATACAGTAGAAAAAAGTTGGGGCCGGGGTCCTACTTGGTTCGTCTGAGTAGGTTCCAAGGAGGGCGGCTCCGATGGGTCTAAACGGTGTACAACGTAGTTCTCATAAAGGATCAGTCTCAATGATCCTTCCTCTTACTGACTCCCTACGGGATAGGTACGGGGACCCCTCAGGCTGGCTAGTTTCCCAAGCCGTGAAGGCTAATTGGAGGCGAGAGAGTTCGGTGTCCCCCTGGGTAGGCCCAGGTAAGAGGCTGGTAGTCCACGGCGATACCCGGGTCGAGTCCGTCTCTGCGGGTATTTGCTAAGCGCCTGGGTCGAGTGTGTCTCTGCAGGTGGGAGGCTGGTAGTCCACGGCATTGCCCGGGTCGAGTTCGTCTCTGTGGGTATTTGCTAAGCGCCTGGGTCGAGTGTGTCTCTGCAGGTGGGAGGCTGGTAGTCCACGGCAATACCCGGGTCGAGTCCGTCTCTGCGGGTATTTGCTAAGCGCCTGGGTCGAGTGTGTCTCTGCAGGTGGTAAGCTAGCGACGGCATTACCTGGACGAAGTTCGTCTCTGCAGGTATTTGTTAGGCGCCTGGACGGAGTTCGTCTCTGCAGGCGGGGGCTAGCGAGGGCATTGCCTGAACGGAGTTCGTCTCTGCAGGTATTTTCTAAGCGCCTTAATGCAGTTCGTCCCTGCAGGCGGGAGCAGGTTTACTAATGACCAGTCGACTATCCACGAATTTCATAGTGACTAAAAGAAAGCCACTGTACCACCTTCAGCAACGATGGACGAGAGAAGGAACTACGGGAAGACCAGTATTAAAAGGATGCAGAAGCGGGATTACCAATGACCAGCAGACTATCCACGGATTTCACCACATTAAGCGAAAGGCCCATTACACCACTTCAGCAATGATGGACGAGAGAAGAGAGATATTCTTATACGAAATACCACTTCTGACACCATTTGTAACGAACAGGGTTGCGTGAGCGTGCGCGCGGCCTCCCGTATTACAGCGAGGGAAACGTATTTCTCGCACCCTCAATATTGGGTCCTGGGAACCCGGGACATCGGGTTTGGCGGCCCGAATCGGGAGTGGGGACTCACTCCAAGTCGTCAAGTTCTTGTAGGATGCTGTGGATGGCCGGCAGAGATTAGAGATATAGAAGCTACTACGCTGAATAATCTTTTTCAGGTACCGCTGGTCAGGAGGAACCGAGGTGCTGCGTCTCCAGATGATACTTCTTTCCCCGTATCATCCGTCTCGATAGGCCTTTCATGTTCGTTTCCGACTGAGTAGGCTAGGGTCCAACCCCCCTTGCCTACTTCGTAATAGGGTTCTCGGGAACCCGGTACACAGCGTCGGCGCTGTCCCCGAGTCGGGAGTAGGAGCGTACTCCACGTCTTCTACGTATTTAGGCGATGACGACTGAGTTCCTGTCATGCTTCCTTAGTAGATTCTCTTCCGTTGTTCTCGGGGCGACGTGATATGGTGACCCGAACCGGGAGCAGAAGCGTCTGCAATCTTTCAGGCGACTTGGTTTCCGCCCAGCTTCCTAGTCTTCAAACTGGTTGTAGTAGATAATTTTATGATTGGTTGTTTAACTGCGACGAACTAGCGTCTATTCTTCTTTACCCTATAAAACTTCCCTATACCTTTTTAGACTTATTCTTCCCTATCCTTTTAATATTGGTCTTCCCGTAGTTCCTTCTCTCGTCCATCGTTGCTGAAGTGCTGTAATGGGCCTTTCGCTTAATGTGGTGAAATCCGTGGATAGTCTGCTGGTCATTGGTAATCCCGCTTCTGCAACCTTTTAATACTGGTCTTCCCGTAGTTCCTTCTCTCGTCCATCGTTGCTGATGGTGGTACAATGGCTTTCTTGTAGTCAGAAAGAAATTCGTGGATAGTCAACTGGTCATTAGTAATCCTGCTCCCGCCTGCAGGGACGAACTCCATTAAGGCGCTTAGCAAATACCTGCAGAGACGAACTCCGTAATAATCTATCTATACACACCTATAACCTCGGCTTCTAGCGTCTATTATAAATCTTCGGAAAAACCCTACGTCACTTATTATTTATAAATAAATGCACTATAATTTCTGCATTCTATCTAAAATATATTTATTTCTTAATATATAAATTGCGAACAAGGCGTGTTCATTACATATATCAACTCTCGAAAAGATATGGGTGACGGGTTTGTATTCCCAATTAACTTCTCGGTAGGGCATACTTAAAAACTTACGAAAATTGTCAAAAACCTTTGATATGGCATCAACTTTAAAGTTCGGCTAATTATTATAACTAGAAGAACTGCATAGGCGACTGACGTATACAACGGTTCATTCATTTCGACTTACAAATTATATAATTAATTAATAGTTATGTTTCCTTGTGTGACAAAGTTAACCATTCATGCATTTGTTATTATTCATCCGTTAGTAAAGCTACTAGCCACTGTAATGCCGTGTAAAGTATATTACAGCAGCGATGAAAGTAGTTGTTGTTATGTACTAAAATGGAATAATGACTAATTTGTACCAATAACTTCGAAGCTTTACACAAAGTTACATTTACATAATATATGCGAATATATGTACATAAGTGCATACTTACAAGTGACAACTGTGAATGATAAAACGCATTTTTGTTCTAATGGCGTGCATAAGCAGCATAACATGCCATGTAGTGGCATGCACACAGTTTCTAAGCAGAACTTTAGGCTCAAAGCGAAATTGATTTTCTCAAAGGAACATCAGGGTGGAGTGGTTGTTTGCGCAAATATGTTGCATCAGCCAGGACAACAATGAAACGATTCTCATTGGTCGCACCTGCTGTAGGCGTGACCAATCACAGCCAAGCATGTTAATGTCAAGGCAGAAAATGTGCCGCCAGATAAAAGGCCTCATTTTATCAGGTCAACAGATAGATCAATAAATATTTTCCGTCCTCAAGAATTTATTATTGGGCAATTTACGAAATGACCTGAAGGGTGAATGAAAATTTCTGTTCAATCAGTAATTTCAACCGACTAGAAGTATAACAATAAATAAAAATTGCAAGTTTATCATTAGCACAGCCTTCAAAAAGAGTTAATCTCTAAAGATGCAGTAAATGCATCTTTAAAGTTTAAATCTTGTGACTTAAGGCTTTTAGCTCAATTCCATGGCCTTCACCGATGGAGTGCTCTTAAGTAGTTAGATCATGGATTAGAAGGTGCACAGTTCAAATCCAGTACTTCCCCCTTCATTGACATTCTTTCGAGACATCAAATTTACGTAAAACTCCATTTCGGTTTGCCTTCAATACTGAATTTTTCATTGAGAGAACTTTACAATTAGACGAAATACTACAAGCAATAATGAAATTGTTTTTCAATTTAATAGTATACATGCAGTTATTAATAAATTAAGCGATGGGAGCAGTCGTACTCAGGGAGTTTTTAGCAGACTTGAAAACCGTAGTCTACTTTTATGCGCATAATTATGCTGCGTGGATCTTAAATGATGAAATTTTATAGAGTCCGGTATATTTGATCGATTCGAAAACTATATTCAGACTGTAAACTATTCATAGTTAAGAATCCACAATCTTTTACTTAAGTCCACTTTAAATCCTAATACTAAAACTTAGCTTAATTTAAGTATAATAAAATATCCATTTAACCATTCAATCTTATAATTAAAGTTTAGTCGAATCTCCATTTATTAAATCTTTCGATTTATGGAGCAGCTAGCTATTAAAACACAATTCAAAATAGAATTCGACATCTCTTATAATAATTTTAAAGGCATTAACACAATATGATTATATTAAATGCATTTCAAGTGACATAGAGTATACAGATAACATATGGATTCTCCACGCCTACATTATTAAAATTAGTCGGCATCAGGCCTATCTTGTTAAAATAAATATTTACATCTTTCTATCCATCGTTATGCCAATGGTAGATTCAAAATGTACAGTCCTAGTCTCATTATGCCATTACAATGTCAATAAATATTTAAGTGTTAAATAATTATATTTTGAAATTGTGAAAATGAAATTTACTGAGGTGGCTTAGAAATTATTTCACTAGCTCTTGTTTAGCTACTTGTTACGGAGCACTAAATAGCTTTAAATGTATCTAGTGTATTACTGCATAGATACATCGTAAATATACTATAATTTTAAAAGAATATTTTCTTTTAAACTATAATGTCAGTATAACTATAATGCTAATGCAATGTCAATTGAGGAACGCCTCCTGGCGTAGTGGTTAAGAGCTGGCCTTTTGAATGAGAAGTCGCGGGTTGGGCACTGTGTATCGACGTGGTATTTTCTCTTCCTAGGGGCGAATAAAAACCTAGTCGTGTACACTTGGTGGTGTCAGGCCGATGGATACGCGACCCTAATGTTTTAGTTCCTATCTAGACCCCTCCGTGTCGATCACGAATTGGGATTAAAGGCACGTTAAAGGAGGGTTTTTTTATAACTTTAATGTCAATCAGTAGTGATTTGCTTACTTCGATGTGGTAAAATAATTCTGCAAGTTAAGTTTAAGTTTTGGCAAGTGTCCCGAGCTTCGACGTAGTTCATAACAATAATGTTAGGGGTGCAAACTTCAAAGTCCTGATCAATTTATGTATGTTCCTATACAAACACACGTGTGTGTTTTCTGCAATAGAGCAGCTTAAACGACTTATCTCAAAAATAGATCGCCCAATTTTTAATTTAAAGTCCGTTTCATTACATAAAGACTCAACATTATTGACAGTGCTATGATCAACATTATAAACTATCAAGTATCAACCAGTCCAATGATCATAAAAAGTACATTATCTATAATACAGAAAGAGATTTAAAATACGAATTGCCAGGATAGCATGCAGATAGCTTGATATACATTATACAATCGCTATGGTACGAAAGCATGTTAGCTGTACTCTTGCCCTATTTAAAGCGCGTTTATAACAACTGCTACCTGAAAGCAGCTAAGTCCGCTATTTTTATAGAATTAAAATAAATCAATTTATCTCGACACATTTGTTAACTTGTAATATTACATTTGTAACTTTACTTTCTTTATATATAAGAACACAGAATATATGCTTTATACTGTAAGTAAATATGCCGATAAGTGTGCTTGATATCACTACGTAGCTTTTATATCGTATCAAAACTTGTAATTAATTAAACGTAATTTATCACCTGTTATCAGTCTTTTTGTATATTCAAAAATTAGAATAAATCTAATGGCTTTCTGTTTCTCAAATCTTGGCCGGTTAATAGCTGAAAAGCCGATGTTAACGTCATTTTCATCTCTGGAAGGTGATATCAGTAACGGGCTAGCCCAGGATTTGAACCCCCACATACTGATCCGCGGTCGGATATCTTACCGACATCGCCATTAGTTCCAGTCAATGCAACAGTTAAATTACTAACAGGGGAGATCGACTCATCATGAGTCATGATCATGATTGTGATGCTAGCTCGAATATGTCACGATCAACAACTGCCGTCTAGCGATAAATACTCAAGTATATTTTACACTTATTTCCAGCTAAATCTTTTGAACAATTCAGTTCTAAATATGTCTGCACATTTCCACAAAATCAATCCTCTAACGAAGCTTTGGAAGATGAATCCATTTGTTGCAGTGATTTGTACCTTTCTACCACTTCGTCCCATATCACCACATCTTCTATTCTGACCACCTTCTGCGCTACACCTGCAGTCACACAGTAAGTTGAGTTGCAGCCTCAATAATGATTTAATCACTGTTATAATAATGATTTAATCACTGTTATAATAATGATTTAATCACTGTTATAATAATGATTTAATCACTGTTATAATAATGATTTAATCACTGTTATAATAATGATTTAATCACTGTTATAATAATGATTTAATCACTGTTATAATAATGATTTAATCACTGTTATAATAATGATTTATCGATACACTATACGATGTATATTATACATGTAGTAGTTTTGTAGAAGAATAATAGACACATGTATAGTCTTCAGAAACGTGTGTAATAGACAAACAAGAGGTTAAAGCAGAGATAGAGGTTATCCAGTATTTAGGTTCATTATAGAGGTTCAATGCAGAGGTTCAATGCTGAGGTTCAATACAGTGATTCAACGCAAATATGCTTCTAAGCTAATTTTTTCTAGGATACTGTGAAATAGGCGGGTGTTGTTTTTATCTTTTCTACTCGTTCAATTGATTAATTCGTTTTTATAAAACCTTCACACATTTTACATCCGGCGTTGAAAAGCATACAATTTACATGAATTTACATGAAAAAATACAATTTATTATCTTTATGGAGTAATCTCCAAGACTTTATCTGGTTAAATTACAGTGAATAAAAATAGTCAGGTCTACGACTTCTCTTCAAGACGACTAGACACACTCTAGCTACCGTCACAAAGATTAGTTCAAACGTATATAGATGCAATGTCATAGCTTCATTTCTTTATCTGACGGAGCAATTGTCTATTGAGACTTTTCATTTAGCAAAGTGTTAAAACTTTGCACGTAGTAAATATTCGTGTAGACGTTACATGTATCTACAATTAGACAGGGCACTACGAGAGAGAAAAAAGTAAAGTAAACACACATTACAGTGAAATGATCAACTACGTTGATATCTATCACTTTTAATACCAAATGTTTAAATCGTTAGGCAATTTAGACCATTTTCCGTACAACCAGTCCAGTGAATGTCCGAGATTTTACTCTCATATAAGCGCGGCTGGGATTCGAAACCACGAGGGTTCAATTCACCTTAGGATGTGTCATTTAAAAGTTCATGACGTTTCCCCTACGCTATTAAGACATTCAAGAGAGAGAGAGAGAGAGAGAGAGAGAGAGAGAGAGAGGGTGAGAGAGAGAGAGGGTATACATTCAACTATCGCACAAAACCTACCCTCAAGTGGCGCTATCTGTGTGCTGCGACGACTGTGACGTATCCAGCCCTGCTTGGCAGCGTCTTGTTGTGATGACGTCATCACAAACGTTACGTCACTCTCTACCATTTCCTCCTCATCCACTAATCTCTGAGTGTCCAGACTGCAAGCTTTACCTGCGCGCAATCCAGTGCAAGTCAATTCAAAGCAACTAAAATGCACAGCTGTTGAATCATTGAGCTTAAATTCAGTGCATCAAACATGACTAACTGATTAACTGATTAACTGGATTTTGGAATTTGCACAGTTTTTAGACCTTCTTTTTGCTCACCGGCTTGATTTTGTCTCAATAGTGCTTGATGTTGTCATTGATGACTGTAGCATTCTAATTGTTGTTATTATTATTATTATTATAATTATAATAAAAATAATTATAATTATTATCAAATTACGAATATTCATGTTAATTCGGTTGCATTAAATTAATTCATTTAAACAAATTAGGTGCATTAAAATTAATTCTGTGCATTAAATTATAAACAAAAATTTATTCACTGAATTAAATTCAGGCAAAAGTAGCACAATACAATGCGGAGAATCTAATTCAATTCAACAGTAAGATAATTATAAATCTATTTGATTATTTTACCTAATATATTCGTAGAAATATTGAGTTTACGGTAACAGCTGGTGCAGGATTAGAAGAAGCCTTTACATTTTTAAATTTACCAAAATTACATATGCTTCGGTTTAGTCGTTTAACATTGACCATAATAAAGCAATCTTTGTTAAAATCGTTTCATGTATAGGCCTATAGAATATGATTTTTGAGAGAGTTATTCAATTTGTCAGCTTTGGAACATAGTCAATTGTACAATTATATTTGCAGATTTTACTCATTGCATGAGATCGTCATCAGTTTCATGTTAGTGGAAGATTCTATTCACACAAAGTTCTGAGATTTGAAAATCGCTAACTTGAGTCATTCTCAGCTCTCCCTCTCTCTTTCTCTGTCTCTCTCTCTCCCTCTCTTTCTTTTCTCTCTTTAATTTATTCATTTATTTATTTAAGGTATTTATTCTAATAATTAAAGGAGTATTACTTCATAATCTTCCCTTTAATCCCAGTTTAAATTCAGTTAATCCGCTTTTAATCCAGTTTAGCAGTGGCTACCAATAGACCTTCTCCACTTCTCTCTGTGCCACACCGTATCATCAGTGAATCCCCTATAATTTCTACCATTTAAAATAGTAGCAATTTCTGGAGCCTAAGAGCTCACTAATTGAATACCCTTTCTGACGATGGTTTGGATCTTAGTGCTTTAGTCGTCTTCTACGACGCCTGTAGCCACCGGTTGGTCTATTCTTCAAATAACCCGGACACCACAATACGGGGATAAATAAGTATTACTTAATTAATAATAAATACTCATTATTAAATAGCCACTGCAGTTCTTACTCCTGTGTTTGACGAGTATCTTGATGTAGATGAAGAGCTTGGTGAGAAGATTCATCGGCGACGGTGTCGATGCAGTCCTGTTCATATTCCTGAACAGCTTGGCTCTTCCAAACTTCCACTCGATATCGGACTGCTCCTGTATGTTGGCATAGGTGTCCGTCATCATGGCTATTAGAAGATTGACCAGTACTATGAAAGTTATCAGCATGTACACACCGATCATTGACTTAAGAAGGTACATACTCCACCAGGGGTTTCTATTTAGCGGCGGCATGTTTTCTGGATCAATCATGCCGAACATTGCGAAGAACAGGAGCTCAAAAGTCCCGAGGGCATTCCGAGAGCTGATCCCAGCAGATCCGTCCCCGTCTCCGAGAATAGGATCAGTCGGAACCGGAGCGGTGACCGGGATATAGATGGCGGCAAGATTAAAAGTGAATCCAACGAGAAATATGGCGAGAACGACGATGAACCTCATCAGATCCTTTAGGAGCTCTCTGATGATGATGGCCCAAGGCCCGAATAGGTGATGGAATGTGAGGAATTCAAAGATCTGGATGAAGCAGAGAAGGAGGGAATTAGCAAAGAACTGATTGCGAACGTAGAGGCAGCTCAGTCGATCGTCGTTATCAAATGCAAAACCAACGATATGCACGATGACTCCCAGAGCGCAGATAACAAGAATGATCACCTTCAGCCAGCCGAGTCCAGCTCGGTCTTCTGGATTCGTCAGCTGGGACACAAGAAGTCCGGAGATCCAAGCCAGCAGAAGCCATTCGTACCAATGCGGAAATAGATTAGTCGACTGCCAGATACTGACTGGAGGATAGACAACACAAACTATGATCAGAGCTATGAGATACAGATGAGAGACTAGATAGGACATGAACTTTACGATAGGAACTTGACTGAATTTAGTCTTCAGTGGCAGAGATACGATTATCCACACAGGTGGAAGAAGAAGAAGTACACAGAAGAGCAGCACCAGCTTCCAGGAGGCCCAGTGGTAGAGGTGTCCGGTCCAGACCTCGCTGAGGTACCTCTGAACCAGCGGATGGGATACCACCTGTTTCTGTTGGCAGTGGATGAGGATATCCAGTAATGGGATTCCTTTCTCATCAACTGACTGGAGCAGAGAGCTTGGTGTGTTGCCTCCTGCCGCCAAGGTCAACAGGTCAACAGCCATCGTCTCACAGAAATCACCTGCGTTGTACAGATCAATGGCGCTCTCTTTCTCCTTCATTGCCAGCAGTCTGAAGGTTCTGGATAATTTAACGGCTGTTTCTATGGGCGCCGGTGACGTGGCAATAAATTCCTCCACTGATTTATTGTCGTTGGTTTTTCCCACCATCATAAGATCTAGTATAAACTGCAATTATAAATGTACAGAGAAAGTTTAAAGAGCTAAAACCAAGCGTAACGTTAGTTTACTGCTCGATAGAATGTTTGAAGTGTTCGTCAGCTTGCTTCCAAAAGACGATAACTGAAGTTCTTTAATAAAACATTTAAAATTAAAAAAAACTTTTCAATGGAAATTATGAGCAGTTACCAGTATCTTATTCTGATACCCATTCCAGCTATACAGTAATGAACTGGCCCAATAAATTTTAAACACTGATATATATATATATATATATATATATATATATATATATATATATATCAGTGTTTATATATATATGTGATATATATATATATATATATATATATATATATATATATATATATATATATATATATATATATATATATAGATAGATATCAGGAAGAATAAAAGAAATAGAAATTAGCATACAATGCTAGAGATCCGACCTAGAGAGAAAATATAACTACACAGAAAGTCTTTCAGTTAGAGTAAGTTGTTTAAAATTTAAAATTAGTAAGTTACTTAAATAAAAAATTAGTAAGTTATTAAAAATTTAAAATTAGTTATTTAAAGCAAAATTCTATTAATTCATCTTCGAAAATAAATACAGGAACTCTATTTAAGTTTCTTATGATGCAATTTGACTTTTCTTTGATCGTACATATGTGTATATGTGTGTGTATTTATGTATGAGTGATGTATTTTGATCCTATCTGTTTTTGACGAATAAAGAAATGAAAATATTAATTTAACTAAGAAACACGAGTGGTAGGTCCACCCACCGCCGAGTCGTCCATGAGCCGGGCCGTGTCCCTCTCCCTCGTCAGCAGGTAGCTGAGCACCTCAGTGTGACCAGAGGACGCCGCCAGACTGACCGCCACCTTGTGCTCCATCGTCTCGTACTTAGTGTTAGCACCTGTCTCCACGAGCAGCTTGACCACGGGCAGGTGACCGCTCTTAGAGGCGTAGTGGAGGGCCGTCCAGCCGCCCTGGAAGTGGAAGAATGAAGAAATGCCTTAACGCTCTTTAACCTGATACAACTGATAGGAGAGTCAGGGAGAGAACTAACCTGATACAACTGACAGGAGAGTCAGGGACAGAACTAACCTGATACCAGTGAATACAAGAATTAGCGGATGAACGGATAAATGAATTTAGAAAATCATGTGATGGCTAATGTAGAAACGAAAAACGAATGGAAAAGTCTCAAATATGGCATTGACTGATGATATGATGTAGGACAGAGAGGATTTGAGACAGTCTATTAGTATCCTGACCATAGTTGGACTGGGATACAGGGAAGATGATGATGATGATGATGACGGCTAATGTAGAGATATGTACGTACATAGGATAGTAGTGTTAAGAAATAAATAATCTAGTACATTAATTATTGAAAGCAATTCATCATCACCATCACCATCTTCCCTTAAAACCCAGTTTAATTAGGGTCTGGGTACGGATAGACCTTCTCCAATCCTCTCTGTCCTTCACGATATCCTGAATCAATCCATTAAAAAATTTAATAAAATTACTAAATAAAATAATTATAAGTAAATATCTAGATGATGCTATGAAACTAGATTCCTAAATTGCTAGTTGGATTTACTGGTGGCTAGTATGACTATTTTTCTCTCTTGTCTCACCTACCTAATGTTTTGTAAATACACTGACCTGATATAATAGTAGTCTGAGTTCAACATCTAGAGATGCCAATCTCAAATTTGAAATTATAACAAAGCAGAATATAGTTACGTATGTAAACAAATAAGTCTCAATGGGAGGCTATTTATTGTTTTATAAAGCACCATTATTTTTTAACACCACCGTACAGGGTGCACCATTATTTTGGTGCACCCTGTACAGTGTATCACGATTATTTTTGTGCACCCTGTACAGTGCACCATTATTTTGGTGCATCCTGTACATAGTCCAACGCACCTTATCATAGGCGTCTATGTCGGCTCCCTGCCCCAGCAGAAGAGACACCATGCTGAGGTGACCGTGAGAGGCCGCCAGGTGGAGGCTTGTTCTGCCGTGCTTGGTCTTGATCTTGAGCAGTGAGCTCTTCTTACTTAACAACATGCTCACCACGTCTGTGTGACCAGCCTGAGCCGCTAAGTGCAGTGGTATATAACCCTGAGCGCCAGAAAATAGAGAAATAGAATTATGCAGAGGTATGTAACAATGAGCACCAGAAAATAGAGAAATAGAATTATGCAGTGGTATGTAACCGGCAATATCAAATAAAATCAAAGTAACAATACTGGCAACATAACGTATACTACAATTATAGTACTACTGCCATCCATGAGAACATCGAGAAATATTGAGACAAAGTTAAACCGCAGAGCAAAAAAGGTTCAAAACGGTGCAAATTCCAAAATCCAGAAAACCAATCCAAAGATAAATGACAAAGGATCAATCAATAAGAATTTAACGTCCGGTTCCTCACCATAAGGCAATGTCTGGGACCTCAAGGATAGTACTTAAGGACTCATACGTGAAGGACTGTGGCAGAGTCCAGTCTAATTCCTGTCAGGTTCAGCAACATCCTCACTAATCCCTCGTGGCCTGACTGTGCAGCCAGGTGCAGAGGGGTCAAACCATGCTGCAGCGTTATTAATCAATCAATCAATCAATCAATAAGTCAATAAGACCATCAATCAATCAATCAGTCAATAATCAATCAATCAATCAATCAACCAATTAGTCAATAAATTAATCAACCAATTAATCCATCAGTCAATCAGTCACCCAATCAATAAATCAATGGTACTTCATTCACGATGATGAAAACAATAGAGTACTTTCAGTTTGTCCTAAACAAGGAAACTAGAAGGAACCTGCTGTACTTTAGGGTAGAGAAATCATCTGCTGCAGCAAATGTCAACGATCTATGAAATTTCCGATAATATGTGTACGTGTATAATTTTATATTAACACAACTTAAGTTTAAAATTTCTACAGTGAAAATGATTTGATAAAGAAAAAAATAGAAAATATACTTGCAAAATATTTACGAACACGATCATGTAGAGGAACAGTGGCCGAATTCTTAGAAAAATTGCCATACAAGCAAAATGGCCACGTGTTTAAATCCTAGCTGGGTTAACTTTACAGCAACAATAAAAGTATGGAAACAGACGTTAAGTCACCTAAAGGTCAGATAACAACTGAAATTGTCATGAAGCATGTAATACCAGAGTTATGCAACTAGTTTAACAAACTCTAGTGAGTTCTAATATCGTGATTAGAGTAATAGAGTGTTTGTTCGCAAAAATACATATCAATAGGTCTAAAGATAGTAATTATAGTACAACTAATGTTACAATTTTTCAAGGTGTGACTGGTATTGATAATATTGAAGATGGACATCACAGTGGATCTGTTGATATGGGATTCCAGCATTTACCCATATAATTAGCATGGGTGCACTAAACCATGCAGAGGACTAGATTAGAAACCCCTCATTCTAGCACCTCTATCTCGATGTGGAGGGGGTTATCGTTGTGTGGGGGGACGGTGACCAGGCCCACAGGCACTCTCGTCAACATCTCCCTCACGAACTCCATCTGACCGTGCTGTGCTGCTACGTGCAGCGCCGTGTAACCGGTCTAACAATCAATCAATCAGTCAATCAATCAGTCAATCAATCAATCAATCAATCAGTCAATGAAACAATCAGTCAATCAATCAGTCACAACGCCTATCTGACCGTGCTGAGCAGCAACGTGCAGGCCGTGTAACCCGTCTAGCGATCAATCAATCAATCAATCAATCAATCAATCAGTCAATCACTCAATCAGTCAGTCAGTCAATCAATCAATCAATTAATCAATAAATCAATCAGTTAATCAATCAATCAATCAATAAGTCAATCAGTCAATCAATTAATCAGTGAATCCAATCGATCGATCAATCAGTCAGTCAGTCAATCAATAAATCATTTAATTAATATATCAATCAATTAATAAAACAATCAATTATTTAATAAATTAATACATCAATCACTTAATATCTCTATCAATTAATTAATAAATCTGTTAATTTACAAACCAAATACTTATCAAAAATTATAAATTGACAAGCAAAGAATTCATCTATCAAAACATATATTTACAAAGCTGCTAAAAGCCGATGTAGTAAATAATTAGTCAATAAATAAGACAATGCTTATGGCCTGTGACTTCGTATACCGACAATTATGTAATCAATCAATCAAACAGTCAGTCAATCAATGCATAATTTTTTTAGTAATTTAATCAGTTAGTGAATCAAAGACGATAGCAATCAAACAGTGAACAAAGTCAACAAGTAACTAAAATACAACTCTCATGTGAATTCTTCCAGAAAAATGATTTTAAAACTCAAAACTTAATGGTTGATTTTGAAATTTGATTCATGAAATTCAAATTTAAACATAAACTTTTAGAAATACATTAACCTGCATAAGTATGACTATAGAGAATCATTAACATTTCTTGATGATATTGATATTTCAAGTATATCACATGTATCTACATATAACATACCTTTTCACTCGTTACTGACCACGATACTTTATCTCTCAACGCATGCAGAATATTCACGTGACCATATTTAGCAGCTAAGTGCAAAGCAGTCATACCGTCCTGAAAAATAATTTATATTAAACATTAATTTTTCATTAAACGATTTAGGTTAACATTTAAATATGTTGCTAAAGTAACAAATAAATAATCTAGTACATTAATTACTAAATAAAACAATTGTTTGTTAATGCAATAATATGAATTAGCCTTTATAATTTTGTAATTAAACAGATAAATACATTTGTTCACAAAGTTACTAATTAATTATTTTAGAAATCAATCTAGTCCTCTTAATGAGCTTGTATTTGCAATGCCTCACTTGTAAGTCTTTGCAATATTCCCTCTCTTGCAGTGTCAAGGTGCTTTAAACTGAACTGCAGAGTACGGAATTGAGAGAAAGCTGTGATTAGCTACAAGTCTATGCGACGGTAGACAGATTTTGAAACTTCGTATTTAAGAGTAGCTTATTCCATCTTAACCATGACGTTAAGTAAACCACAATCCTTCATTGATTAACCATTGCATCGAGCTAGTGCTATATGGTTGGAAAGATTGCTACATTGTTGACTTTGGATTGTAGGCCCGTGTTTCAAATCCAACACTTGCCAGAAACTAATCTGAAATGAAGCTAGTTAGCTCTACACTTTAGATTTAGGATAGTTTCCTTTCTATCATTATATTTTCTTTTCTTATCATTCCTATTCACCTAATGTCCATGAACTGAAACCATCACGCGAACCTCCATTGCGCTAGTACCCTTCCTTGGACTGATTACCCGGATTTTGGCACGCACCGTTTATGGATCACCCACAGGCTGCTTATTGGTTTTTTCTTCTATAAAGCTCGATGTAGTCATGAACAACAGTAGCACTCTAATCGTATTATTATTATTGTTGTTGTTTTTGTGGTTGTTGTTGGAGGATTAATTGTTCAAATAACGATCCATTTACAAAGCTCCGCTGGATTCGATAACGATAACACGTTGCTTAGGCATTAAAGCTTTAAGTTTCAATGGCTCTTGATTACTAAAGAATTAGAAATTCTTAATTACGTCAGAATTAGAAGTTCTTAAATTACTTCAGAATTAGAAATTCTTACCGAGTTTTCTACAGTTGCGGAAGCTCCAGCGTTGACCAGCGCTCTGACCACGTCGTCATGACCTCCTGTTGCCGCCAAGTGCAAGCTCGTAGATTCGTTCGTCTGTCATTTAGTGTATCATTTGTGTGCATACTAAGTTAAAAAGTTTAATTAGCATTTATCTGCAGAAAGATTTTGTAGTACGTTCATTGAACTTACGATTTTGTAAAAGTCTAGAAGAAATATTTCAATAGACCAGCTAAATATCGTATGGATATTTGTATTAGTCTTCATTTTCAGGTATTACAGCATTTATTCATTTTACATGTGATGAGTCATATAAATGAAATGACTAACCCTTGTAGACTAACGAATTAAAGCAGATGATACCATAATTAGACACACTGGAACTTGTTTGAGGTCTGCTTTTTAATTTACTAGTGAGAGAGAGAAAGAGAGAGAGAGAGAGAGGGAGAGAGGGAGAGAGGGAGAGAGGGAGAGAGGGAGAGAAGGAGAGGGGGAGAGGGAGAGAGGGAGAGAGGGAGAGCCATGTTTATTCATAAAAACTACTATCTAAAATTAGGGTACTAGTTGACGCTTCTATAAATAAAAATTTTATTTTGAATTATAGAAGCGCCAGGAACGATAGCCTTTATAATTACAGTGAGTTTAAACTAATACCAAATCAAAGCATAAATAAATAAATAAATAAATACTCTTATAGTGAAATGGTCAACTGTGCTGATAACTATCACTTTTAATACCAAATATTAAAATCTCTAGGCAATTTATTCTATTTTTCGTATAATAATAATATTAATAATAATAACACACATTATAGTGAAATGATCAACTACGTTGATATCTATCACTTTTAATACCACATGTCAAATCCGATAGGCAATTTTGTCCATTTTCCGTGTAACCAGTCCAGTGAATGCCCGAGATTTTACTCTCAGATCAGCGCGGCTGGGATTCGAACCCACGAGGGTTCAATTCACCCCAGGATCTGTCATTTAAAACTTCATGACGTTATCTACACCTCTAACCATTGCGCTATTGAGACATACATAACCAGTACTGTGAATGTCCAAGAATTTACTATCAGATCAGCGCGGCTGAGAATCGAACCAACTAAAGCTCAATTCACCTCAGGATCTTAATTTAAAATTTCATTACATTTTCTATTGCGACATTCTACAGTTATCATCGTTATTATTAGTATATACAGCTATGTAGTTACCATTCATAGTTATTATCACCGTAAACATTGCAAGATAGCTTCAACATTGTTGCAACAGATAAAAATGGTGAGGCAATAAATATAAAAATAGTAATAAATAGATAAATATCATTCATAGGATAGCCAGTTTGTAATATAAACGAATTCAGACTACCAGATATTTGCGTAGAAATTCATTTAATTTTCATACCTTATTTTTAGCCGTGATGACGACGTTCTTGTTGAACTTCATAAGTTCTTGCACCACAGCACAACTGCCCTTAGTGGCAGCGATGTGAGCACACGTCATTCCATTCTGTGTGCAGTTAACAAAAATATTACTGAAAAATAACGATAATGTAGCAATTGTAGTGGTACTGGCAATTTTAATTATAGGTGGGCATAGTTTTATGAATATCATTTCATAAGATTATTTAGCAAAAGGAATAAAAATCAAATGCAAGTATTAGATTGTGTTCAAAGAAGCCTACAGCACTTGTAAAATCATCATCATAAGAAATTCATAAACATAGGCATACTCATTGAAAGTTCTATTTATTGTCTGAAATAAATCGATTTAGTTTTCTTATTTCTCAGTTTTTCTATTTATATTTTGCTCTCTCTCTCTCTCTCTCTTTCTCTCTCTTTCTCCCTCTCTTTCTCTCTCTCTTACTCTCTCTTGCTATTTCTATTATTTCTATGCGAAGACAGTAAACCGCTTCGCTAAATGATTTAGCTAAAGTAGTTTACATAGAACAGATTTAGCCTAAATATATCTTTTTTCAACTGCTTAGCTACATATTATCGTGAAGTGCAGACAGACAAGTATCTCTAAATTCAATTAACAAGGCCTATAAGGTATGAAGTTCCGTTAATAAAAGGTATGTAAACCGCTTAGACAAATCTATTTTAGCTCAATTAACTATAACGTGTGAAGTTCTACTAGTATACGGCATGTAAACTGCTTAATGATATAATATTATGTTTTTATATCCCATTAAATAAATTTAACAGAACAAAGCACAGGAGGGATATCAATTTAAAAAGTTAAAGTTATCTGATCAGACCTGATTTAACTATGAGAGCGAGAAACGTCAGAAATGGCAACATGTCATTTAAACCCTCATATCAAAATTATATTCCATATAATCTCGTATCAAAATTATATTCCATAAAATTGTAACCTAAATGAGCAAATCTTAGGATTATCCCTGATGTTTAATAAACTCTAACGATTCACCAGGATGATCGAGCTTATTATGTGAGGGATTGATCCTCTTTCGCCTCACACCAACAAGTACATCTACATCTTTGGTGCTACACGCTAAACTACTGTAATCACGCACTCTAAAGTTAAAACTGTTAGTTACTACGAAATTGCTAAAATACAAATAAAAATAATAAATTTAACCATCACGACAACATGTAAGGAAATATTTCTGAAAAGCAAAGAATAATAAATTCTAAATAAAGAAAATAGTAATTAGTAACTTCTAATATCTACTGTAAATAACTATAAAAGATAAATATGTTGAAAAAGCGATACAACGACAAATCTGCTATATAAATTTTCTAGAGACAACATATATCTTATAAAACGAAGTTAGAAAGCTCAAGTCTAACATGACAAACTTTAGTATGCACTGACGATATTATGCAAAATCTTTCACATGTTAATGCTTACTTACATTATCCTGCAAAGAACAATAAACATTGGAATTTTAAACAGCAAGCTTTCAACATTACACTATAGACAAGATCAGAGAAAATATAAATAACTGCTATATATTTATAACGTAGATTAGGTATGTTAGCTGATTTAAAGACCCACTCAAATGTGGACATGAAGAGGAAAGCGGAAGACAGAGAAGTGTGGAGGAGTAATATAGGCCTACCATGGACCTGCCAGTCGGCAGGTCCATGGTAGGCCTATATTACTCCTCCACACTTCTCTGTTTTAAGTTTGCCATGTGAGAGAGATATTTATAACTACTGTAATTATTATAACTATAATAACTACTAGGTTATACATGTATATTAGATCTACTGTAAATTATAACAACTATAAGTATTATAGCAATAATAACTACCATATATTAAAAATACTGTTTATTATACAGGAGTGATACAATGGGCATCTGGGATCTTCTAAAAGAAATCTTTCACGATATCGATTTACTTCTATATATACGGGTATATTTTTATATAGCACAAGTATAAAAAATATAAGAAACAAACATTAATCGGATAACTAGTAACTCGATAACTAGATAGCTTTAAGAATTTGCTCTTGCATTACATGCAAACGTAATTCATTAGTACGCTTAAAAGTTACAATCACGCATTATAGTGAAATGATCAACTATGTTGATATCTCTCACTTTTAATACCACATGTTTATTAAACCGTTAGGCAATTTAGACCATTTTCCATATAACCAGTTCAGTGAATGTCCGAGATTTTACTCTCAGATCAGCGCGTCTGGGATTCGAACCAAAGATGGTTCAAATCTCAGAATGTCTCAATAGCGCAATGGTTAAGGGTGTATATAACGCCATGAAGTTTTAAATAACGGATGCTGAGGTGAATTGAACCCTCGCGGGTTCGAATCCCAGCCGCGCTGATCTAAGAGTAAAATCTCGGACATTCACTGGACTGTCTACACGGAAAATGGACTAAATTGCCTAACGGTTTAAACATATGTGGTATTAAAAGTGATAGATATCAACATAGTTGATCGTTTCACTATAATGTGTGTTATTATTATTATTCCAAATCACTTCAGGATCTGTCATTTAAAACTTCATGATGTTACCCCTATGCTATTAAGACATTCTCAGACATTCGCTTATATGCATTCTTAAATGCCCTATGAAATATGCAAGTGCAAGTTAAGCATTGGTGCTCATATTGTTTAGTCAAGAACATGTTGATAACACTGTAAATGTCAAACCTTTCGCCATGTAGAATTTAGCTTTTAGCATTAAGTATTGAACTCATAAGTATAATCTGGCTTCCTTTCCTAGTTATAAATAAGTTAGCCAGATTTTAAATAAAGTTATCGGTTGATCTATTTTCATCTTTCAAACACCCAACTCGGGTAGTGTAAAGGTAAGAAGTTTTATGCAAAGGAGCGCTATAACATTTATTGCTACTTGTATAAACCCATACATTGGCCAATAAATATTTGTGAATTATGATAATCACTCCGAATGAATCAACAAATCCATCAATCAATGAATTAATTAATTGAAATACTGACATAGCTACATTGATACCAGTGAACATCAAGGGCAAAGCGAAGCACAAATACATGTACATCACAATCATTATGCACATTATGCAACAGCAAATAGAGTGCATACTACAGGCAACATTAATATAGCAGTCCAAGTGCTCATAACCGTCAGGTCACAACGTAAATCACGATCGAAGACGTAATATTTAGAATATAAAACGTAAAATATCTAACCGACGTCGGTAAGATGTTCGACAGCGGATCAGTATGTGCGAGGTTCAAATCCTGAGCTCGCCGGTCACTGACATCGCTTTCGAGTGAGGAAACTGACGTAAACATTAGATTTTAAAAATTATGTGTGTCAGTTATGAGAATCATTGCAAGCCTTGAACCATTTATTGTCATTCTAACTTCTTTTGATGATAGGCCTATTTCGTACCTCAATGCTTTAGATTTCAAATCATCCATTCTCCTAGAGATCCAATTTTTATTTCAGTCATATGTGTTCCACCCTTTTCTCCAACTCTTTAAAACTATTGAGTACTCACCGTTCTCAAGTTCTCAACAGTTTGTCTCATTTTCTCTAAGTCTTCTTGACTGTCTTTTAATGCCCTCACTATCGCAAGTAAATGTTGAGCAGCAGAGAGGTTTCTAAACATTTATTGTAATATATTTGCATTATGTACTGATTGTCGGTAATAAGGGTGTTGCACGTAGATGCGTATGAATACTCCCATGTGAAGTGCAAACGACAAAAGCAAAATTACATGTAGGATATAGTCACTAGGATGACAAACAACTTACTGTATTAGCCGTTGTGACGAGCTCAGGACGATATTTAAGGAACATCTTTACGACATCTGAGTGATCGTTCTCAGCAGCCAAATGCAGCGGAGTCTGCCCTTGCTGAAGCATTGACAGCAGAGTAACGGTAACTTAAGATATTTATCAAACGTGATGCAGTAACTCTTCTTAGAGAGATAAAGTAAATTCAAGGTGCTAAGGTAAACCACGACGCAAGCGACAAAAATACGCACACTATCTGATATAAACACATGAACAATAAAATATAACAAACTAACAAATCCACCATTCGTACAATTCGGAGGGTATGTAATTATTGTATATGGTAGTTACTACATTTGCGGAGATGTTATATAACGATAAGTATAATAAGTAAGTAATAAAAATTAAGACTCTTGGTTAAAGTCTTCACACAAAGAAAGCCATAAAAATATCTTTTTTCTCTGATAATCAAGTTGGTACGGATTCTCTTAGAAGAAGTCACATTTTTGCTTTATTCTTACTCTGTTCTCACTCATATGTGGACATAAAGAGGAAAAGAGAAGAGTGGAGGCGTTATATACCATGGACCTGCCAGTAGGCAGCGCGCTAAGAGTAACTCTGATCTCTTAATCTCATATCAACTTTCTCGTAAGCTTCGTTCTTCTGACGCCAACCTTTCTCAAAATACCAGATATTCTTATCTCATTTGGTAGATGCTCTAGTTTTTACCTCCTACTATTTGGAACTCTCTGCAGTTCTTCGCTCTTGTTCTACTTTTCAGCTTTCTGCAGTAGGCTGAAAGCATATCTCTTCCCACCATAGAGATATATTATCTTACCTGACTGCATTTTTGATCACCGGACCGGCACTGTTTAGGATTTTTCTTTCTCTTCAGTACATCTGTTTTTGTCAATTTGGTGAATCAATATGTAGTGACATATGAAGGGGATCGTCCTCAACATCATCCTTTTACGTTAAAACGGACGTTAAACATTTATTATCCTTATCATTACTACTTTAATAGATATTTTAAAACAAGTACTGCAAGACTATTTCTAATCGATTAATAGCGTAGTCTAAAACCTAAAAATAACTCAAATATTGCAAAAGCAAGAGATATTAAGAGTGTGACGTTGCAAAACTGAGCAATATGAATATTTATGATTAATATATAAATAGCACTATAGCTCCAAAAATCAACGCCAGAAAGGGCATTCGGTTGGTGAGAGCCCTGGCTCCAGAAATTGCTTCAAAATTTTCTAAAACGAATGGAAGAGACTTTGATGAAGAATGAGACAAAGAGGAGTGAAGAAGGTCCATTCGCATCCCGATCCTAGTTAAACCGGGATTAAGTGGAAGAGGAAGAAGAATATATAAATAAAATAAATAAATAAAATAATGAAATTCTTACGGTGTCTGTGGCATTAGCGTCAGCGTTCATCTTCAGCAGAGTGCTGACGATCTGCTTCTGACCGTTACGTGCCGCCAGGTGGAGCGGTGTCTGCTTGGCCTGCATCAATCAATCAATCAATCAATCAATCAATCAATCAATTAACCAATCAATCAATTAATCAATCAAAATCAATCAACCAATCAATCACTCTATCTATCAATCAATCAATCTATATATCTATCTATCTATCTATCTATCTATCTATCTATCTATCGGTCGATCAATCAATCCATAAATCAATCAATCGGTTTATAGATCAATCAATTAATCAATCAATCGATTGATAGATCAATCAATTAATCAATCAACGATCAACCAACTAAAGCTTGAAAAGTAAGTAAATTCCACTTGTGATTATATTTTCTATTATAATATTTTGTAACTATAAAAAAAATAAATCCAAATCATAAATATTAATTATTAATTATTAATATTAATTATTAATAAGTAGTATAAATTATTCATAATTAATAAAATCTTAATTCAATATTATTTTAAATTATACATAAATCTACACATAAATATCTTTGGTATGGCTATTAAACGACAGTGTAAGTCAGTCTACCAGTGTGAGGGCGTCAGTGCTGGCGCCATGCTGATCTATGAGGAGCCTGACGAGGTTGATGTAGCCATTCTGGGCTGCTAGGTGGAGGGACGTCACCCCCTGCTTGCTCTTGGCCCCCACATAGGCGTGGTTCTCCAGCAGCAACTCAGCCACCCCCATGTGACCGTTCTCCGCCGAGAGGTGCAGGGCTGCCTTGCCTTGCTGAAACGAATAATAAGATAATTGATCGTAATTATTAATTATTAATTAGTAATTAATCGAGAGCAGGTTAGCCCGAGACGAGTCCGAGAAGTTTGAGAATGAACCATCTACTGTTAGTAAATTACTCTACGCCTCACAATTTTGATGGGGGTTTACTTCTGCTGACGACAGAAACCGCCTAGAAGCATTTTAAGGCGTGCAAAAAGGGTAGGTTTTTATAACAAAGAGCAAACTTTTGAGAATCTCTGCATGTCAGCTGACAGTAAGCTATGTAACTCAGTCTGTAATAATCCTAACCACTTGCTGGCTCCGCTTATGCCCTCACTAAACCAACATTCATACCAAACCCGAAGAAACGTTGCAAAAAGAAGTTACACCATACCAACTAAGCGTAGCTCTTTGAATGATAAAAACTTCATAACCCGCTTGACGCTAAGTGATGCTATAAACCTATAGCTAATTTAATATTGGTTTAAAATGCATTTGTTAGTATTTTGCTTGACTGTGACACTATCTTCTCGTATAATGTAGGCTAATCATGTTCGTATGAAACCTATCTGCGGCTGTTAGATTGTTTTGAAATAAAAGCAAGATTTATTATATTTTAACATCAAGCTCAGTGGGGGACCCATCCATTTTAAATACCATTTAAGCGCACTCCTCGCGTGGTTAAGATTTTATCATTTAGAATATCGTATAATGATTGTTATGAAACATTATCTTGGACTTTTGGTATCTTGGTGTTATTGAACTTTCTATTTGCTTTTTGTTCCATGTAAGTTTATATGTTTTCTGCGGTATGTCAGATTTCAAGTAATAAACGAATATATATATACATAACCAATTGATAAAACTTTAATTAATCATCTTCATACAGGCGTAATTATTAAGACGGAAAGGTTCTTGGAGTCAAGTGATACATAAAATATTTCTAGGTTTCAACTGATAAATCTTCAGCTGCCTTGATTTCTATAAAAATTGGCTGGAATGGCGACTTTGGTAAGATATTCGACCGCGGATCAGTATGTGCGGGATTCAAATCCTGGGCTCGCCCGTCACTGACATCGCTTTCGAGTGAGGAAACTGACGTTAATATTAGCTTTTAGCTTTTTAAAATAATGTGTTGCTTAAAAGATAGGATGCTTAATTCGTTATTAAGTATTTATTTATACTGTTACATGTTGCATGCAGTTGAGTTTTTGAGCATTATTGATTGGGTGACGTCTGGTCCAAATTTGAAATATTAGTTTTTTATATTTCAAATACTAAGTTAATTCGCTCAACTTTTAAGTGTTGAGCCTGACAACTCCTTCTATTTGATATTAGCTTATTATATAATTCCAATTTTCTGTAATACTTTTGTAGTTGCATTAATATCATTAACAATTGATATACTCTACACAATATCGCAGACAATTCTAAACAAATTTTATAATATAAAAATCCTATTGATTTATGATTTCGAAATGCCACAAAGAGAACAATTAAATCTAATATTACAGCGTAAAGTTAAATTTTCATTTCTAAATCAAAAACAATTATTAGGCCTAGTACTTATATATATCTAGTACTTATATCCAATTCTACAAAACATTAATTTTTACAATTTCAACTATCATGTAAAAATCGCTCATGATCGTTGATCATGAAATCAATTTAGCAATTGTTGAGTACAGTTTTAATTTAATCTAGAGTCAACAACACAATTAGAGTGCTACTGTTATGCACGATAACATTGAGCACGGTCACCTCATCGAAGACATCCACTCTAGCGTTGTGCTCCAGAAGAACTCTGATGACCTCAAGATGACCTTGCTCACTAGCCATCAGCAGAGGTGAAGCACCGTTCTGTAAAATAGACAGGCTGTGAAGGTCAAGTCATATATATATTTTTTTTCAGGCTGCTGTATAACAGACAGGCTGTGGAGGGAGGTCAGGTTATACCTACATATTATCAGGCTGCTATCATGTTATGCCTAGGATATTAATTATTAATAAGTAGTATAAATTATTCATAATTAATAAAATCTTAATTCAATATTATTTTAAATTATATTATTAGTGCTATGTCATTGTTATTGTGTTATTGAACGAGTGCGATATTCGCCACTAAGAAGAAGACTAATAATCCCAGTGACTGTTGTTTCCATTGCCTGTTATTAAGCTTAGTTGTTTGGTTTTTTACAATTCCATAAGGTAAAAGATCTTGCTAAGGACTTCCACTAGATGTTCCAGGAGGCTATTTGAATACTGTTATTTAATTTTGAAATTTAGCTGTTGTGTCGATGATCAATATAAGGTTAAAGAATTTAAAATTAAATTAAATTTCGATTGCAATAAAAGTCAAAGTGGTTAACTTAATAAAAAAATCTCAAAAGACACTTCATGATATAAATGTTAAATTTAAACTTACTAAAATAGAGCACCAACTGAGAATAGAACAATTATAGAAGTTTATTACAAAAGTGTCTATACCAGTTGGATGTTTTTCCGACTCAATTTAAAGAGAAATTCAAGGGAAACTGATGAAGATTACATGTTATATGCTATTTATGTAAATGTTTATTAAGTTTTTATTTATTAATTTAGCGAAGTTATGATCTGTTACCTTAAGACATTTCGTGAGTCTTTGGACAGAAGTCCATAAATTTTAATAATAATAATAATACAATAATAATAATAACAACGACAACTATGGGAATGCTACTGTCGTACACGACAACATCAAGCACTTATGACGCAAATCCAAGCCGGTGAGCAAAGGAAGGTCTACAATGGTTCAATTCAAAATCCAAAAAACTAGTCCAAAGATAAATGGAATTAAAGATATAGGAAACGAACACGAAACCACTCTTAGGCTTTTTTTAAAAAGGAAAGTGTAGAAGCTGCACCTTGGCCTGTTTGTTCACTGCTGAAGGAGCTTTCTCAGGTCCGAGGAATTCCACTATCTCCAGCATAACATCTGCATTGCCTGACCGGGCAGCGTAGTGCAGGGGTGTCTCCTGGGTCTGCGTGCAAGCAGCATAGTAAAGATTTATTATTTACTTAATTATTTGTTTTATTTTATTTTATTTATTTATTTATTTTATTATTTATTAAAACTGGTCTATATAGACCAGTCATTAGTTTTAAGTTTACCACAGTAAACATATTGAACCTGGTAACGCTGATTACCGTCTGTGTGTGCTTAGTCTCTATGCAGTTTTGCTTCCTTGCGATCATCAATATTTTTCCATATATCATCAGAAGTCCAGTCTTCCCTATTACTAACTTTTCCTTCAAAGAACTTCTACTGTTATTCCAATACACAATTCTTAAACATATCCCATATAATTTAAATTGCATTTTACATATTATATATTTAAAATCGCAACGAATAGTTACAAGGATCAAGAGCACGATTGACCAGACACCTACCAGTGTGGTTTGTATGTTGACGTCACCTCCATACTCGAGCAGAAGTCTGATCATATCTGTGTCCTCAAGGTCACAGTGGACCTGATTCTTGGAAATCTCTGCCGCATAGTGAACTGCAGTCTCTCCTTCCTGTCATAGTACAACAAGAGCTTTATTTCCAGTAATGAACATAATCAGATTTATTACATCAGATTACATCAGATTACATTAGATTAAATCAGAGAAAATCAGATTACATCAGAATGATCAGATTACATTAGATTACATTTGAATGATCAGATTAAATCAGACTACATCAGAGTGATAAGATTACATTAGATTACATCAGAATGATCAGATTAAATCAGAATACATCAGATTAGGCTACACCAGATTAAATCAGACTACATATTAAACCTCTGAAAAGAGAGGCCCGCTATACATCACTTATGCATGATTCCAGCTTAAAGAACACCAAATTAAAACTAATCTGTAGTTTACGCCACTTTTGACATTTAAACTGCCGATTATCTCGCTAGTGAATACGACCATAAGACCTTTTACTGGCTAGAGGCACCTACAGCGACGGGTTAGCAAGGGACGACAATTGCGCATCATTACTGCAACGGTAATATAACGCTTGTGTAACGCGACATTTGGTTCCGTCAATTTAACCCACGATCGATCAATGGTGTAGATTATTTCGAATTTCATCCGTAGGATGATATATGGGCTACCCATATATCACATGTCCTACGTCCTCCTAGCTTCATTATTAAAATAGTTAATCGTACCCTGCAGTGACACACACAGTTTACAGATGATTTCCAGAGGTTTCCTTCGCGTCTAACTCTATAAAAATGAGCTTAATAATTTGTAACATTTGTCATTGTTATATATTAACAATATAATCATATAGCCTATATATATATATATATATATATATATATATATATATATATATATATATATACATATATATGGCTATATTGTTAATATATGATATATATATATACATATATATATATATATATATATATAATATATATATACATGTATATATATAATATAATATATCGTTAAACAAGATTGTTTTCTCAGGGAATGACGCCCCTGCCCATTAAATGTTAAGCTGTGGAAGGCATAGGGCCAACCTCGTCATAAACAGAATCTCCCACGAAAATGGTATATAAATATAATGGATCTGCCAGTAGGCAGTGCACTGAGATATACATGTATATATATAGATACATATATATATACAATGTATATGTATATATACATATATAATATTACATATATATAAATATATAAAATACGTATATATATTATATATAAAATACGTATATATATTATATATATAATATTATATATATAATTATATAAAATACGTATATACATTATATTATATAAACGAGATATGTATATACATGTATATGTAAATATTATATTATATTATATTATATTATATTTTATTATATTATATATAGAAGTATATATATATAAATATACAGGGTGAGTAAAAAAGTGATAACACTTGTAAAAAGTTTGAATATCTCAGGCTACTGTTAATATTATCAATCAAACTTTTACCAATTACTGAAGGACCAATTTCTGATGGGGTGGCCAATTTTTATCCATTTTAATACATAGATTGGCCAGTTATGAAAGTTTCAGCAGAGCAACCCGCCTTCATTTGAGTGCACTGTAAATAAAAATTATATTTAACTTTATTTTTGACCATGAAAAGGGTCGTTGTGGCGGTTCCGAAAGAAAAAGTTGTTTCTGCTAGCATTACTGCCTATTCGATACGCTTTCCTCCAGCTGCTTTTGAGGACTGCAGCAGCTTTCGGAACGCTAGGACCGCCTTGTTAATTCCAGCTTGGGGCAGTCTCTCCCAAATTGATGGTAGGTAGCACTTCCTGCAGTTCTCTCTTGTATTTAGCCTTCGACTGGTGTTTCTGATAGAGATGCAGCATGGTTCATCAGACATGATAATCCAGAGGATTTTGGATAGGGAGAGTTTGGAGGCCATTCACTATTTTTGATGAAATGTGGATTTCTCTCGCTGATCCATTCCTGTGCATGACGAAATGTATGAGCCGGAGCATCATCCTGCTGAAAGATGAAACCATTTGATAGAAAAGCATGGCAATCATCAAACAGCTATGGAAGTAAAGTATTGACGTAATGCTGAGCGTTCACCTTTTCCTACTCGTCAATGAAGTGCAATTTGCCCTTACCGTTGTAGCAAACGCCATTTTTAGGTAAAAAATGGGGGGTTGCTCTGCTGAAACTTGTAGAACTGGCCAATGTATAGATTGAAACGGATGAAAATTGGCCTCCCCATCAAAAATTAATCCTTTAGTAATTGGTAAAAATTTGATTTGAAAATATTAACAATAGCCTGAGATATTCAAATTTTTTGCAGGTGTTATCACTTTTTTTACTCACTCGGTATATACATATAGACAGTAGTACTGTGCATGTATATATATGCAGTGCATATTAGGGAACAAATAGCACACCAGATTTTGTTCATTAACGAGACTAATGGCATCGAATCGGCTCTTCCTGGATGCAATAAAATTGAGAAGTGATGCAGACAAACTGTAGTGACAGAATCTGACAGCCACATGAAGAGCTGTCTCACCGGTCTGCGAGAATCAAACATGATAGACCATGATCTCATGATAATACTGATAAAATACTGATAATACTGATAATACTGATAATACTGATAATACTGATAATACTGATAATACTGATAATACTGATAATACTGATAATACTGATAACACTGATAATACTGATAATACTGATAATACTGATAAAATACTGATAATACTGATAATACTGATAATACTGATAATACTGATAATACTGATAATACTGATAATACTGATAATACTGATAATACTGATAATACTAATAATACTGATAATACTGATATTTGCGTAATTATTAGAATATACAAACACAACTATGCTTTGTAAGGCCATTTTGCCATTTTTATTCTAATAATTATCTTACATTTGGCTGCTCAATATGTAGGCTACAGTATTATTTTAGGATTGTTTTCAGACATGCTATGCTAGAAGGAATCTAAAATCTACAACATTTCTCTTTAGCAACAAGATCACGTTATACTCTTTGCTGTCGTAGCACATCAATCACAAGACAAAAAGTCATAAGACCTGTTAGTCATTGCTAATCTGTCATAAGTCATAAGACATATAAGTCATTAGTCAACTAATCTGTCATATGTCATAGAAGTCATAAATCATAGCAAATCTGTAATTATACATAAAAGTAATAAGACATATAAGTCATAAGTCATTGCTAATCTGTCATAAGTCATAGAAGTCATAAAGCATAACAAATATGTCTTCAGACATAAAAGTCATAAGACATATAAGTCATAATATATCGGTAAGCTGTTCGACCGGAGATCAGTATGTGCGGGGTTCAAATCATGGGCTTGCCCGTCACTGACATAGCTTTCGAGTGAGGAAACTGACGTTAACATTAGCTTTTTATAAGTCATAGCACACATATCGTAAGTTATCTTTATCTATTTTCACTATCTTTAAAAAATAAAAAAAGTATTTTAACTATTGTAAACTAAAAGCGTGTTCAGCCTAGTTGACCTTTGACTTGAGAGTAGGATTTGCTCCGTCCTCCAGAAGAAGCTGGAGCATGTGAACGTTTCCATGACGGGCAGTGATGTGCATGGCTGTCTCCAGGTTCTGTAGAAACAGCGAACAATAGAAAAACAAATAAAATATGAAGATCTTTAAAGACTGTGGTTAACAAGTGATTGAATAGTGTTTGCATTTAACTATTTCAACACGAATAACACATTCAAATGGCATTACAATCACGATTAGGATGTTCTAAAATTATTTCTGTGTTAGATTATAATGATCGTGTATTAAAATGGGCCGTCCGTTGTGTAAAGTAATTCATTCAATTTCTATTATAAGTAACAGATTTACATTTATTCGATAAAAATATAAGTTTAATCGTGGAATTCTATTACAATAAGAGCATGATAGAAAACGGTTAGCTTCATATTTGTCTGAATTTACATGCATTACTGAATTTACATACATTATTTTATAACATGATTAAGATGTAAGCTGATAAGATATAAATTATAATTATATATCATTTAGGGGGCGGGATTTAGCGCACTCGGTTAAGCTGCGCGTCAGTTGAACGAATTTAAGCTCCATCGCGCCGGTTAGTACTTTGTGGGAGACCACCTTGGAAAACCGAGTGTTGACAGCTTTGAAAGAAGAAATACCGAGGGTGTTGGAAGGTTATTCTTAAATCCGCGCCGGTTGCAATTGATGCGCCAACAAAAGGCAATGCTTACTATTAACCGTGGAGAGGAAAAGGAGGATATAAAAAAAACTACAAAAACAGAAACCAATAAAGAAAAGCTATGTAGCACATGAGGTATGTCATTTGTGTAACTATACGAACAAAAAATCATAATCTTGGAAAATATAGCGTGATAAGATAAAATCTTATAAGATATAATCCGATATAAATTAGAAGCTAACATGACATAATCTGATATGGTAGAAGATGATAAGACATAATCTGAGACGATAAAAGTTGATAAGATATAATCTGATAAGATAAAATCTGATAAGATAAAGTCTGATAAGATATAATCTGATAAGATAAAATCTGATAAGTTACAGACAAGAAACTGAAGATGTAGGCCTAATGTAAGTTAGAATCTGATAAGATATAATCTGATAAGACATAATCTGATATGCTAGAAACTGATAAGATAAATCTGCTGAAATAACTCGAATACCTCTTGCACTGCATTCACATTCGCTCCACTCTTTATCAGAATCTCTGCGCATTTTTCACCTTCAGGAACTCTAGCTGCGATATGAAGAGGTGTTTCTCCAGCCTAAATTATGATTAACAAAAAACTATATGCTGCATAGCACAAGTACATAGCAGAAGTTTTGGAATTTTACTGAAGTTTTAATAACAATAATAATATCAATAACAACATATAATATCAAATAATAACAATAATAATATAAATAACAACATATAATATCAAATAATAACACACTTTATAGACTTATAGTGAAACGATAACTATGTTGATATTTATTATCTATCACTTTTAATACTACAGTAACCACATGTTTAAAAGCTAGGCAATTTATTTCATTTCCGTATAGTCTGTTCTGAGAACATCCGAGATTTTACTCTTAGATCAGAGCGGCATAGAATCGAACATTCCAGAGTTCAATTCATCTCAGCAACGCTCATTTAAATTTTCCATGACATTTTAAATCGTTAATTTTTAAAATTGTAAAATTGTAGAATTGTAACAGCATGTAGCTACCTTGCCTCCCTTGACATGGACTTGTGTTCCATACCCGAGCAAGGTCTCCACTGCCTGTGGTTTACAGTGTTCCACCGCCACGTGAAGAGCTGTGTAGTTATCCTAATAACATCACATTGTTATTTGTAGTTATCCTAATAACATCACGTTGTTATGTGTAGTTATCCTAATAACACCACATTGTTATTTGTTTACAATTCTGTGTTGTTATCATAATAACATTACATTGTTATGCGTAGTTATCCAATTACATTGCATTGTTATTCACATACAGTACCGTGTAGTTATCCTAATAACACAACATTGTTATGTGTAGTTATCCTAATAACACAACATTGTTATGTGTAGTTATCCTAATAACACAACATTGTTATGTGTAGTTATCCTAATAACACAACATTGTTATGTGTAGTTATCCTAATAACATTACATTGTTATACGTAGTTATCCCAATAACATTACATTGTTATTCACTTACAATACTGTGTAGTTATCCTAAGAACATTACATTGTTATTCATTTACCATGCTGTATAATTATACTAATAGCATTACGTTATTACGCACTTATAAATGGTATAAATATTGCAAACCGCTAAGATAGTATTTAATTAAAGAAGTGACAAATGTGTACTTAAAAGGAGCATTTTTAATCAATGGTAACTATAATAAATTAAATTTTTACGTACATTAATGAAAATGAATGTAATGCTCATTTAATATACAAACCTTGAACCAAATTAAGGTGTTTCCAGACTAATCAATTAAGTAAATGTAACCTGGGTCTTCTAATTAAATACGATGCTATTAACACATTTTATTCTCTTTTTAATCTTAATGTTTTACAAATACGAACAATTTTGGGTGCGAAAATCCTCAATTTATAATCAAACATAGTATTTGTACATAATTTAATAATAAAATACTATTAACAGATGTATAGAAATTTGCCGATGCCAGTGTGAAATAAATTATACCTTGGACCTCGCGTCTACGCTTGCTCCTTTAGTGATGAGAGCTCTGAGAACGCTCACGTGACCTGCAATGGCTGCCGAGTGTAAACAAGTGGCTCCAATCTATGAAATTAGCACAGAGATTCGATCAATCAATCAAAGTAGCCAATTAATTAAAATAGACCTAATAGTCAGTAAATATATAGTGTAGGCCACATGTAGCCCTTTATATAGTGTAGGCTACGTGTAGCCCTAAATATAGTGTAGGCTACATGCAGCCCTAAATAGGCTACATATATAGTGTAGGCTACACGTAGCCCTATATTATAGTGCAGGCTACACGTAGCCCTATATTATAGTGCAGGCTACATGTAGCCCTATATATAGTATAGGCTACATGTAGCCTTATATACTGTATACATAGTATAGGCTACATGTAGCCTTATATATAGTGTGGGCTACATGTAGCCCTATATATCACGTAGGCTACATGTAGCCCTATATATAGTGTAAGCAACCGTAGCCCTATAGGCCTATATAATGTTTAGTGTATACGCCTGCTCGACAAATTGCGCAATTAAAAGTGATAACATTTTATTATGAATGTATTAGATTTTGTATTATTGCAAACATATGCTATATACAGTATATATATATATATATATATATATATATATATATATATATATATATATGTATGTATATATATATATACTACAATATAGGCTATATATTATTATATACATGTATAATATTATTGTATATGTATATATATATATATATATATATATACTGTATATATATACTGTATATATATATATATATATATATATATATATATATATATATATATGATCTTTATTAAACAAAATAGATGACAGTAAGAACACAAAAAGTACAAAAGTCTTCCTGAGTTCGCTAAATATTACGACAACAGAGTCTACAGTTTATGGGACATCGATAAAAGTTTCGGATTACTACAGTAGTTATGGAAAGGGCCCTTATTGTCTAGATTAACCACACTTATGAACTTACCTTGTTCGGCATATGAAGCGGAATGCCCTTTCTGAGAAAGGCTAGCGCAGTTTCTTGATGGCCATGCTGCGCCGCTAGATGTAGTAAAGTGCTGCCCTCCTTCGTTCTGCCAGTGGTGTCAGAGTGGAACTTGTCCACCAGTAGTTCCACCACGCTGGTCTTGCCAAGCTGGGTGGCAATGTGCAGGGGCGTGCGCCCCATCTGCCGCCAAAAACAGAACAATTCATCATCATCATCATCAGTTCCTTGAGTTCTGTACAGAACATTGGGCCGCAACATTCCTCCATTCGTTTCTATCATCAGCAATCTTCACAGCGTCTTCCCATGAAATGTTTAATACTCTCAAGTCCTTGTTGATCGTATTTAGCCAAGTACTTCTAGGTCTTCCTCGTTTCCTATTTCCTTGAGTTGGCTTCAGTTAACTGCAGTCTTTACGTATCTATCCTCAGACATTCTCAGTAAATGACATAAATATTAACAAATAAAAACAACATGCATTAGAGTTAAACGATCAACTATGTTGATGTCTATTACTTTTAATACCAGATATTTAAACCGTTAGGCAATTTAGTCCGTGTTCAGTATAACTAGTCCAGTGAATGTCAGAGATGTAACTCTCAGATCAGCGCTGCTAAATAAATGTATAAATAAATAAATAAATATACATGTATATATATAAATAAAACAATAAACAAATAAATTTATAGAGAACTGGCCAGTGATCTCATCCGGGCTGATCACAGTTCTGAATTATTGAGTAAACTGTATTTTTAATTAACAAAAACTACGAAAGGTTGATAGTCCCACTACTTAGCAAAATTTAGAAAGTTTTACGTCTCATTTCGAATTGAGCGTTTTTGGTGCCCAAGCTATTAGTAGCCCTCATTTAAAGAAATTTGGAATTAAACATAATTTAATTAAACACTGTAATTAATTTATGAAACTAAATAAGAACCCTGCAATTACGAACTTGACAATTAACAGTATTTAATTAAACACTATAAATTATTAATGCAAACTAAATGAGAACTTTGCAACAATTACCTTGTCAATAATATTTGGATTAGATTTGTACTGGTGCAGAACTTTAGCGAGATTTTCGTCTCCATCTATTGCAGCCAAATGAAGCGCTGTGTAACCGTCAGCCTGAGAGAACATCGTTATAGTACATAATAGATTTCCAACTTCTACTACAAAATTATCTTTTCTCTCTCTCTCTCTCTCTCTCTCTCACTCTCTCTTTCTCATTTTTTCTTTCTCGTTCTCCCTGTTTCTCTCTGTCTCTCTTTCTCTCTCTGTCTCTCTTTCTCTCTTTCTTTTTCGTTATCTCGCCCTATCTCTTTCTCCTTCGCTGCCTGGTGGCAGTTCTATTCATACTCTTTTCATTTTCCGATATTTCTTGTATCTGATTGTTAGTGTCTCTTTCTTCCTGTCAAGGGATTCCTTTGCAGAATAACTACTACGTTTTATCTGATTCTGATTTCACAGCTCATGTTATCATGGGACCTATATTAATAAAGTTGTTCATAATCCTCTAAAACTCAACAGCTTTCAAGAACATTAAAACCATCTGAATCTAAGCAGAATCAAGGCACGGTCTTTCCCATCAAACCGCCGCCAACCCCTTCTCTACTTGACTGCCGATCTCGAGAATTTCACGTCTGTGGTGGTGGTGATAGTGGTGTTTGAGGTGCAAGCTTCGACCCTAAAAACAGGGAAAATTCCCTGAGGCGCTAGGACCTTATCTACATCTTTAGGATTGCTTGGACCAGAAATTGGTCTTTAGCGAGGTAGGTGCTACGAGCTTCGTGTGTACCCTGTGACTCGTAAAATACCTACTCCTGGTAATTGGTAAAGGTAATGTTGGGGACAAGGTAAACATGGGGCGGTGCCAGTGTTGGGGTTAGAGGGGAACGGCGAGAAGATAACGAGGAGAGTCCATAGATCCGGGGGCTGGATAGGGGTCCCAGTACTGCAAGGGGTCACGGAAACTACGCCGTTCTCAGAAGTGATCACTGATGGCGGGAGTCTCGGATGGGGGGTGGAGTCTCGTGGGTGGAAACTGGAAATACCAAGGAGGCGGGAATCTCGAAGAGGCAGGGCGTCTCCAGGGGATGTGGATGAACGGTGCTAGTTTAGGCCTATAAAATCTCATTTTAAATAAAAAATTTAATATTTTATTTATGCAATATTTTTAGTAGGATTTTAGCATTTCTAACATCTTAAACATTTCTACATATCAGTATCACAGATCGACGTGATCGTAGCTAGCAATACTAACATTTTGTTGATTGACATCTGCCTTATGTTCCAGAATCATCTTAACTAGTTCTGTATCCTTCCGCTGAGCCGCTACATGAAGAGCCGTATCACCGTTCAGCTGTATTCATACACCAAAACTACTAAAAAATGTTTGAGTTTAACTTTAGGTCAAGTTTATACTAATTAATCTATATTGATACTAATACATATTTATAGAATAATATAATTATTACTTCATTTTTTTACAATATGTACACAAAATATACAAATTTTAAATAGGACATATAAAATATATACACAATATATATATATATATATATATATATATATATATATATATATATATATATATATATATCTAATCTAATTTATATTGTAATGAAGCATGTTCGCACGTAACTATGGAAATAAATGTAAACTTTAGCTCATATTTCATTAGTTTCATTCATGTTTCCTATCCCAGATTCTATTACTAATTCTTACTTTCTTTTGGTGACTCAGCTGTTTATCCGGGTGCTGCTGTAGAAGTTCCAGGCAAGCCAAGTTATTTGAGGCTTCAACAGCCACGAATAGTGGTAACAGTCCATTCTGCAGCAAAATATCACACGTGGTAACAGCCCATTGTGCATCAAAATATCACACGTGGTAACAGTCCATTCTGTATCAAAATATCACACGTTGAAACAGTCCATTCTGTATCAAAATATCACACGTGGTAGCAACCCATTCTGTATCAAAATATCACACGTTTTAACAGCCCATTCTGTATCAAAATATCACATGTGGTAGCAGTCCATTCTGCATCAAAATATCATACGTTGTAACAATCCTTTCTGTATCAAAATATCACACGTGGTAACAGTCCATTCTACATCAAAATATCACACGTTGTAACAGCCCATTCTGTATCAAAATATTACACGTGGTAGCAGTCCATTCTGCATCAAAATATCATACGTTGTAACAACCCATTCTGTATCAAAATATCACACGTGATAGCAGTCCATTCTGCATCAAAATATCATACGTTGTAACAGTCCGTTCAGTATCAAAATATCACACGTGATAACAATCCATTCTTGTATCAAAATATCACACGTGGCAACAATCCATTCAAAGGAATCATTCGTCAAATATTTTGGTTTTTATTTTATCCTATGTAATTTAATTTATGTGCACTTGATAGTATCATAGTATTCTCTGTTTGCTCGTTTGTTTGTTTGTGCTGATGTTTACTACCATATAGGTTGGTAGACAAATATTATATAAATTGTCAATTAATGCTTATACATTACTTTCTTAGATAGTTGATTTGGTAGCAAGCTTGCACGATAACTAAAAGGTCATGATGTTATGTTCGAATCTCAACTGGACCGATCAACCCTCGCTGAGTACTTGGGATAAAAAACGTACTTTACTTTCACTTTAACTCTACAGCCGCATAAATGTACAAATATGACCTGAACGAAGGATTTGGCCGTCATGTGAATAATTTGTAATCTTTTTCCTTATAAAAATTAAAAATTAAATCGTATCTCTAACCTTGTCCGCAATGAGTCTGCAATCCTTGTCAGCCGGAGCACGGATCAGTGACTGAACGACGTTAATGGACCCCGGACTGGTCCTGTAACAAGCCATGTGCAGGGGCGTCTGATCACGTGGCTGGAATAATTACAAACGTTCAGTCAATTTATTTATTATTAGTTTATTCATACTTATTCCCATTATTATTAGTGTTAGTTTTTATACATAATCATCATCATCATAATCATCTTCCCTTAAATCTCAGATTAATCAGGGGCGGGATACGAATAGACTTTCTTCAGAACTCCCTTTCCCACACCATATCATCAGTCAATCCCCTATAAATATTATTATTAGTTTTTATATATAATATATTTATTATTATTTTTAAACCCGCTAAAAAGGGAATTCTTTTTTAAATCTTAGGCCAACTCTCCACTCCGAAATGTCATATCGCTAAAAGTCTCACGGAACCTAACTGCATTGTAACGCTGAAGAGATAGACAAGACAAGCGTTGTCACAGAAAATTATTCTTATTTGTTATTATTGCTAATAGATTTTTATTGTATTTTGTATTTTTTCCCCTGGGCTCTAGCTATAGGGTCCTGGGCTAGAAGTAAGATAAAAGTAGGACTTTATTTATTAAAAGAAAGATGAAAAAGAAATATTAAAAGTAATTCATCTACACTATTGGAGGTCGCATTCTTCTTCTTCTTCTTCTTCTTGTTATTATAATTATTACTACTACTATTATTATTACAATTATTATTATTTATTATTATTATTATTGTTGTTGTATTTACTTCCTTTTTATGACGTAGTCTTATATTTCTACTTCATCAGAAAAGTACCCTCTCTTTGTAATATGAATCGAATCATACTTCTCAATAAAATGCTACTTCTTCCTGTAAATCAGAGTATACCCCTATTTCAAGGCATATTTATCACTATTTTGACACATTTCGCGCTTCAACCAATAGGATTTCACCCGGAAGTACAGTACAGTAAAGTGTACATTGACGTCGTGAAGAGAATTCCTTCGAGCTTCTCACCTTGACGGTAAGCCCACATCATCCGTCAGTTTCAACTTTTTTGTTAAGGTAAGCTAAGTCGGGCCCAATTAGTAAATGAATGGGCGACCACCTTGGAAGACCGAGTGTTTACGGCTTTGAATGAAAAAATCCCCAAGGTGTTGAAAGTTTATTCTTATATCGGTGACGGCTGCCATCAGCTCGCTATCAAAGGCAACGATTACTAGGCCTAATATGTAATAACCAAGGAGAGAAAGCAGGATATAACGAAAACTAAAAAACAGTAGCCTAATTATGAAAGAAAACTATGTAAACACGTGCGGATGTTGTGTGAGTTATGACCAAAACAATTCATTCGATGCTAAGTGCTAGACTCCTGCGTGCTTCTTGGAGCTATGGTTGTATTTAGTTTGAACTAGTCTTTGCGACGTAGCTCGAATGTGTAGTGTCTTTTGAAGTGATACGGCGAGTGCGTGAACTTGCCATTCACCGTAGTAGATCATAAATATCCTAACATATTCAATCCTTTAGTTTTCCTGTCAATTCATTCAACACTATTTCAAAACGTTAACGAAAGACCTATCATTTGATTTCCGTTTAGGTGTAAAAGGATGCAGATTTAACGTCAAGGTCAGAAGCCCGAAGGGCTTCTCTTCGATACGTCGCTTAGTTAACAAACCATCACGAGAAGCTATGTTCTTCGCTGGTCATTACCATGGGTTCAAAATCCTTACCGGCTTTGCTCTAATGAAAAAGACGTTAAATTACGATTCTTTGTCCTGTACTTGGATGCTAAGCTTTTCAAGACGTTAAAACTGCGCTATAGTATTATACTGTAAGTTGTAAATGAGCTGTTTAATTTGGACTGATTTTCTGGATTTTGGAATTTTCACCGTTTTTGGACCTCCTTTTTGCTCGCTGGCTTGATTTTGTCTCAATAGTGCTCGATGTTGTCATTGATGACTGTAACACTCTAACTGTTTTTGTTGTTGTTGTCTACTGACATATGCATTAAAATCTTCAGGCTCATACTAAATAGTACAAGAACTTTGTATTAAGACAATTGTCCTCATCATAGTGGTTTTATGATTCGTGAAGAAATAGAGTACGCCTGAGCCACTAAAATGTTAGTCTTTAAATTTATCTAATGTAGTTCCACAAGGAATGATACTAATACTGAATGTCGCCATTTAACTACCGTGACTATCCCTGATTGAGGTCAAATATTTTTAAAGTAAAATGTCCTGAATTCAGCTTTAAATAACAGTTTTTTAAGTGAGGTCTCGATTCTTTCAAATAAATAATTTTCATTTGTAATTTACGTCAGCAAAATATGGATCATTTGCCCTAGCAATAAAGCAGCAGGATGTTTGTTCCAAGAATTCAGAGTTCCATTGATTTAGCTCTATCAATACGCAGTGCTTGATTTGGCGTTTATTGATTGATTGGAACAAGTTAACCACGATTGTCATTAAACAAAGACTGACATTAAACTACGACAAACATTGAACAACGACTGACATTAAATAACACATATATTTAACAATGACTGACATTAAAAAAGACGGACATTTAAAAACTACTGACATTTAACAACGACTGACATTTAACGACACGTATATTTAAAAACGACTGACATTTAACAACGACTGAGATTTAACAACGTCAGACATTTAACAAAGATTGATAATTAATAACGACGACATTTAACAACGACTGACATTTAATAACGACTGACATTAACTTAGACAACGACTGACATTAAACAACGACCGACATTTAATAATGACTAAAATTTAACAATGACTGACATTTAATAACGACTGACATTAAACAACACGTATATTTAACAACGACTGATATTTAACAACGACTGATATTTAACAACGACTGATATTTAACAACGATTGACATTTATCAACGATTAACATTTAATAATGATGTCGATAACAACAGAAAATAATCTCCTTTCGTTTGGTATTCTTGACAAAAGATTTGCAAATTTTACTAAAGGGTGCAATTTTAATTCGTAACTTAATTTGAATAGTTCTTTCATATCGATATCATTGCCGCTGTTATATTGCCAATAATGCTGATTCAATTGATCGATCCTTCATTTGGCTGCATGAATATTAGGGTGAAATAATAAAAGAAGCCGAAACCCCTTAGTATGGTCAGAGTGGAGGAAATTTACTGTAAAAATGAACTATAGATTACTGATCTTGCAGAAATTTTTACTCAACTAATCGTTTAAAGTAAACGTTTAGGTAATTTTAAAGTAATTAATTTGTCATTTTGCTTTCCGAATTTGCTGCATTAGTTCTATTTAAAATTACATTTTTTATATAAGTTGACAGAAATAACAATAAAGAAGGCCACCTCCTGGATATAAATAGGTAAGATGTGTTCGTAATGCTGGCTACGTGATATGAACTTATGAAGGCATCTGGTTTATGTTGTGATCATCCGAAGGAAGGCTCGTCCGTCAGCTTTGAGGTCTCTCTATTCACCCGTCAGCCTATAAGAATATTCGTATAGGCCTATGCATAGGCAAAACAGTATCCTTTTCCATACGTTAACCACTCACTCCGGATTTGACTGTTTACCCGTCAGTTATGATCATTCCTTAGCAACACTCCCATGTCATCAGCTCGGCAATCAATGCAGAGTCAGCCTTGGTTTAGCGAAGTAGCTGGTGGGCATAACTCCACTAACAAAAACCCCCGCGATCAATGCGATCTCGATCAATTCAGGATTTCTGCTCAGTGAATTGTCTCCGACCACTTGACGAATCGATATCGAAGTCAGCTTTGTAAGAGGCAAGCGTAATCAAAAGTTGACGATTGCTCCACTTGAGAGAGAGAGAGAGAGAGAGTGAGAGAGAGAGAGAGAGGGAGGGACAGGGAGATAAAGCAGAGAGAGAGAGAGAGATCTTGAGAGAGAGATCTCGAGAGAGAGATCTCGAGAGAGAGATCTCGAGAGAGAGATCTCGAGAGAGAAAGACAGAGAGAGAAAGACAGAGAGAGCGAGAGGGAGACTGAAATCGAGAAAAGAGGCAGAAATTTTAAAAAAGAATCATTCGAAAATGTGCAGGAAAACAACAAAGATAGCGATTGGAGGGGGGAGAAAGATAAAATCCTGTTTCTGGATCGTTCTTTTTAAGTACTTCCTGTACCATGGCAACAGGAAATACTGGAATGTATTTATCAAGCAATAGGCACGCCAATTAATGGCAAATCGTTGTGTTCCTTTAACAATATGTATTTCGTTAAATTACGTATTTCCTTGCAGACGCACATTGATTCAAATGTGCAAAAGATAGTTTAGATGTAAAGCAATGAAGCAGCTGACTTCTTCGCCGATTTTATAAATCCTGATTCCTCCTTATAAAACTAATGCTGGTAAAGCTAAGGTTAACGTCAGTTTCCTCACTCGAGAGCGATGTCAGTGATGGGGGAGCCCAGGATTTGAATCCCGCATATAGTGATCCGCGGTCGAGTATCTTACCGACTTCGCCACTGGTTCCAGATTTTTATCGCAATACAACAGCGTTGTAGGTAGTTACTATTTTTGACAGTGGTTGTCTGGAAATACACGATATGGGTTGGTCTAAAAAATGTATCTACATGTACATGTAATTGCACTCCTACACAGAACAATATCTCATTATTTCAATGCAACACATAGCGGCGGGTCCATGGCATATAACTCCTCCACTTTCACTATTCATTGACATCGATATGTATCAACTTGCCAAAGCGATAACCTTCTTTATATCAACTCTACACCAGTAATTTTCCTTCAATTATCGCTTGGACAAAATCTTCAAATAAAGAAGCCAATTGAAATATGCAAAACAAAAAATGGCATTCCACATAAGTAAAACCTATAAAACACTCACCCCTCCCTTGACTGTTGGGTCAGCCTTTCTGTTGATTAATAACCGAACTATCTCCTCCTTGGCGTGTATTGCAGCGAAATGAAGAGCCGTCTTTCTGTCCTGAAAGAATCATTTAAGACATTGCCATAAAATCGTAACTTTTCCGTTTTTTAAATGCCAATCAGGAACATTATATAAATATTTGCTATTTTATTACAGCTAGGGCCAAACGTCATTAGCAAAGGTTAACGTTAGCTCGATAGCCTATCAGTGACGGGAGAGCCTAGATTCAGTTAGATAATGTTTAACAGTTAATATATTAAAAATGTACGGGTATTTTAGCTACTAAGCCTAAATATTTAGTCAACTCATAGTCTACTGATAAAAAAGGCTTTAGCAGTTTCTACACAGCGTAGCATACAAATCATTGAATCAATTTCATTTAGCAAACTTTCATCAGGCCTATGTATAATTGACATCTCTCGCCATAACTCAACAAAATAGATTTTTATTGATTTCTTTTAATTTTTTTAACATTTTGTTAAGTACAACAAAAGCGTTCTGCAACCCTGTGAGAATTACGCTAAACAATAACCATACTTACTTATATCTAATAGCTATTAGATTTTATTTAATGTGCTACATAATACCTCTACTAAAAGTATAGGTAAATAGTAATCACACCCTACACACACACATTTTAACACACAAATTTCAAACTTGCTCGTTAATTATCCATCGATCTTACATCTCATCAAATCGCTCCTCGCTATAATTTACTCCAAAAAGTGATGGTAAAACCTCTTAAAGGCTTCGCTATTCCTCTTATGGATTAGACAAAAACGACAATCCTTATGAAACCAAACATCGTCAATATTTCTTCAACTGAGAATTTTAGGAGATTAGATCGGGCCAATATTAATAATAATAATCTATTCCTTTTATTTCCATAATCAATCTGGCAAACCGCAGACTGTAACAATATGATAGATAACATAGCAATGCATCAGATACGGGCAGAAAATCAACACAAAATCAAAAATACAAGATTGCAAATAGTACTATAACATTAAAAAATATTGATCAAGGCAAACTTATACTACTGTAAGAGTTCTAAAGTCACATATAGCTATCTAAGCATTATTAAGCAGTAGTAGACGACAATTTCAGCAGTTTAAAAATAAACAGGTAGGCATTGTAAGTTAAAAGTTTGAATGTCTTAATAGCGTAGGGGTAACGTCATGAAGTTTTAAATGACAGATCCTGAGGTGAATTGAACTCTCGTGGGTTCGAATCCCAGCCGCGCTAATCTGAGAGTAAAATCTCGGACATTCACTGGACTGGCTATACGGAAATGGATTAAATTGCCTAACGGTTTAAACATATGGTATTAAAAGTGATAGATATCGACATAGTTGATCATTGCACTATAATGCGTGTTTACTTTTTTTAGTTAATAATTTCTAGCATCTTCAAGTATAATACGGGTAATAAAGTTCTTGTCACTTAAACTATTTCGTTTAGTAGGAAGTGTGAAATTTTTACCGGCAACGTTTCTTCTAGTTAGATATGGGTGATAGGCAAGTGGAGGCAAAAGCGGAGTAAGTAGATGGGCGCTATCACTATGTACATTATTAAAAAGTTTATTATCAGCTGAAGGACACAAATCTTCAAAACTGGATTCCAAGTTGCAGAAATTTGCCTTTTTTGCTCGTCTCAAAAAAGGTTCAAGCCTCTTTCTATCTTCCGCAGTGGCAAAACCCCACCAAAATTGGGATGCGTAGAGAAGCCTATTTAATGTAGATGCTTGAAATACTCTCTGAATGAGTTCGTTGGATAGTCCTTTAGTGCGTAGACTATACAAAGCAAAAATATTGCTGGAACTTGAGGATAAGAGATTATATATGTGAGTAGAAAAAGAAAAATTGGAGGAAATTATAACACCCAAACATTTCATATCTGACACGCGTTCTATGCCTTCAAGATGAGGGGCTGCAGAAGCCTGCCTCTTATTATTTGGGGAGTGAAATATAATTTCTTTAGATTTTATTCTATTTAATTTTAGATTGTTAATTTTGGCCCAATCGTCAATATGGGCAAGTTCGACTTCTGTTAGATGAATATTGGATGCAGGCAAAATTAAGTATGTGTTGTCAGCATATTTAAGTAGCGCGTTTGATTTACTCAAAGTCTTGAGATCTGATGCAGTAACAACGAAAGCAGGAGGTCCAATGGCAGAGCCTTGAACTACACTAGCATTAATTGTTGCACAAGAAGAAGTATGACCGTCAAAAATTGTCTGATGAGAGCGATTAGTTAAAAAACTAGCAATCCATTTCGTTACAGGGCTTGGTATGTCTAGTGAGCTAAATTTATCAAGCATGTGCGAATGTCTGACAGTGTCAAAAGCTTTACTAAAATCTAGAGCAATCACTCTGACAAAAGGTTGTGATTCTAGTAGTGAACATAATGTATGAAATAGGAATATAAGAGCAGCAGTAGTAGATCCAGTAGGGCGAAAAGCAAATTGGTTAGTGAAATCAGGATGAGAGGGTGGTGATGAAAATGCTCGATATATGTATCTTGAGGTAATAATTCGCTCAGTGAGACGAGAGAGAACGGAGGTTATGGAAATAGGACGATAATCTGATGGTTCCGTTAGACACGAGACTTTAGGTATAGGTTTGATTATGGCAGATTTCCATTGAGTGGGAACATAGGAATGAGAGATTGATAGGTTAATTAGTTGAGCAATAGGTGAAGCGAAATTTGGAGCTGAAAGTCTAAGAAACCATGATGGAAGACCATCTGGCCCTGTAGCAGTTGGTTTCATTCTGTCCAAAATATTGAAGATTGTTATTTCCGAAACTAAGGAAGTTGGAATATCATTAATAATAAGGCTAACATTAGGTTCAGTGTTGTGTGTGTCAGTTGATACTGATGCATAATGACAGTTAAGCAAATCAGCATTTATTTTGGAGTTGGGAGGTGTTTGTAAGTTTCGATTCCTGCCAGTGACTTTTTTAACTGCAGACCACAGGTCATATGCACTAGAAGTCGAGTAAATTTATTATTGGTGGAAGTTTACTTGTGGTTTGGCTGCCTCTGGTATATACATGTAGCTAAAGAGCAAATATACATCAAGAATTTATTGATTTATGAATAAAATAAGTTCAGATGTAAACCGAACGTAATGAAATAAGAGTTTAATCGAAAAATAATAATAGTAGGCTAATAATAGCAATAATGGAAACACTGGCATTAGTAACATTAATAGCAATACTAGCAACAACAACAAATCAAAAATATTAATTACAAAGCTAATAACAATAACGGCAATAAAAACAATAGTGAATATTTCAGCCAGAATGGCAACAACAAAAATATTTCGTTTTTCACTGCTGTGTATACCAACCTTGGAGGAGCATGAGACGCTAGCACCCAGGTCTAACAGTTTGTCCACTATGTGAGTCCTATTCTCTCGTACAGCAAGCATCAGGATCGTCAGTCCACTATCCTGAACACACCAACAATACAATACGATGTATTAGGTTGAAATACATCTGAACATATCAGCAATACGATGGACTAGGTTGAACTAGATCTGAACATATCAACAATACGATGTATTCGGTTGAAATACATCTGAACATATCAACAATACGATGGACTAGGTTGAAATACATCTGAACATACCACAATAAGATAAACTAGGATGCAATACAAATGAACATACCAACAATATCAATAACTAGGCTGAAAACACAATTGAACATACCAGCAATACGATTAACTAAGCTGCAAATATACCTGAACAAAACAACAATACGATGGACTAGGTTGAAAATCCATCTGAAAATAACAGTAATACAATGCACTAGGTTACAATACATCTGAACATACCAGCAATATGATTAACTAGGGATAGAGCAAAAAATTGATTTCACGTTAGAATAATACTTCCTGTTTTATTTCATACTTATCTTCAAATTCAAAACCTAACTTTGTTTATGAAGAATGGGGATGTCTGCGATTAAGGGAATGCTATTGTATTCTGTGAAGTACGCAAAAGTGAAATTTAACATTTTTTACTTTAATGCGTCATCTCTTTTGATCGCATTCATCCGAATGTATGTCGTGTACCAAAAGAATTGACTTCATTGAAAAGTCTTTAGAAGAATAGTCCAGGAGAAACAAAACTAGAACATCATACAGTAAAGTAGAAGATCCATTTAAAGTAGAACCGACTTTACAAAGCTCCATGAACGACATTCAGCTTTCAAATATTGAATAGCATATCTTTGATCAATTACAATTTTAGGAGACTTGTTTTAAGAAAAGGATGCATGTCCTAGTTAGAAATTATATCGATTAATTCATTCTAGAAACTCATCGATTATGCATCGATGATTTTGAAATCATTGATTTCCAATCAAAAATCGATGGTAGAATTAAAATCGTCCACTAATTATTTTACCACCTAGTACTTTTAACAGCAAAATCTGCATATCTCTTAAAATATTTAAGAAGGTATCGATGAAATTATCAAAATTGAGGTCCCCAAATTTTATTTAAAACAGCACTTGTAGATCTGGCACAATCTGTGGAATAATTAAAATTATTAGAAAACGTTTTCTTAGTTGATTGTGATATAGCAGGAAAAGTACAAGTATTTACTAGTTTAACTAGTCCGGTTCAGGTTCAAATAATAATATGTGCATTTCTTTCTCGGAAATAATCCACATATATAATGACAAAGAAAAGAAAAACAGACAAGAACAAGTGAACAAAGAAAGCAAACATCAAGGTGCAGAAATAAAACAAATTAGCTAATAAACCGTTGGTTATTAAGCTACGATACTGTAGATCTGCGATACTCCACTACTCTTGCAAAGTTGTAAACAATAGCATCCTTAATAGATGACATCGACCATTCAAGCTTAAAACAACTTTTCAAAAACATAAATTTATATTTGTGTTTTTCCCAATGCCTTTTTTAAATAGTTCTTTTCGAATTTATAATGTAAAATATACACATTACTAGACAAATCCGAGAAATTTTCGAATATTCACATCAGTCCGTGCTAAACCTCGTTTAGATTACACGTAATATACTCGAGATTATATTCGTTGTATTATGAGAGTAAGTCTGCTTCATGTTTATATGTCATCAGTAGCTGTCTGCTGAACATCGTCACGTGCGGTTAACGTATCGATACAGCCTTGTCGTGCAAGAATGATATCTGTGAAGATGACGATGGCTAATCTAGGCGTTGTCTTATTTTGCTTTCCTGGTTAAAAGGCTAAAATTTAGTGTAACGTTATGTTTTTTGTAAGTTCGCTATCAAAAGTGGACAGACGAGGTTTGAATTCACGATTTTCATGTCACACAACTACATATAGTATACCTGACTGCGTCAGTTAAGCCAGCTACTTGTCAGCCTGACTTATATTTTAGCCATAATAAGGTAATGGCTTTTAATAAAAAAAAGCTGGTATAGCTAAGGATAACGTCAGTTTCCTCACTCGAAAGCGATGTCAGTGACGGGCGAGCCCAGGATTTGAACCCTGCGCATACTGATCCGCGGTCGAGTATCTTACCAACGTCGCCACTGGCTCCAACCAGTGACATATTCCACTAATGTTCCATCGAATGGCAGACTATATCTATATATTATTTCATATATTCTTCTACCATGCTCAGTCGTGAGCACGCCGTATATAAATATGTTGAACCCATCATCTTTGTCTTGACCACATAATAATTCAGAAATTAGAATGAAACATACGACTTTGAGGTAGCTTTTCATTGCCATTCTCAATATCTATCTTACTATGCCCTTAAAAAGCTAATGTTACGTCAGTTTCCTCACTGGAAAGCGACATCAGTGACGGGCGAGCCCAAGATTTGAACCATGCACACATTTATCCGCAGTCGAATATCTTAACGACATTGCCACTAGATCAAGCCATAAGAAGCCATAGCAGTAAAAGGTAGTATAGTGTAAAGATTCTAATATGCCACATTTGAGTACAGTTGTTTATCGGCTGATTATATCACTCAAATTGAGTGAAATTGCTACAATTGAGGAGCGTGAAGAGGCAATAAACTAATAAACTATTATTTTATCTTGATCTCATTAATGAACATGCTTCTGCAACAATTGGTAATGGTTCAGTTGTCGCAGTAGCATTTAATTCATTCCTCTCCCCCCCTCTCTCTCTCTCTCTCTCTCTCTCTCTCTCTCTCTCTCTCTCTCTATATATATATATATATATATATATATATATATATTAAAACACAGCTACCATATACGTATAAACTACCATAATTATACGTATTATAATATTCGCCTCGTAAATTCATTGAGTCTCAATCTAATCTGATCCAGTCTAACTTAGACATAGAATATATAATTAGACATCAACCCGTATACTATTTTGATTTCTTTAAAATCTATAACTGAGATTTGTCTGAGAATGGTTAAGCGGCTAGCTCGACTTTCAAAGGTTCCCTGGTTGAATACCACACGCCACCCGTCACTTTAGCCACCTTCGCTGTAGACATCGGCGTTAAATTTGACTTCAGTCCGTTGTAAACAGCGTAATTCAAGACAGTAAACCAAATTAGTAGGCCTACTATCCGTATCGTAATTATTATCACTTTAGAAAAAGTAAATATTACACGCATGACCACTAATTTTGGTATGCTACTCGTGACGTGCTTTAGTTGTGAAGCATAGCGCCTGTTCTGCGTATACGAGCTTTAAAAATTAGTGTTAATAGCAATATAGGCCGCATGAAGTAACTGATTGGGTCTACTAATATAGCACCTGCCATTTATATAACATACTTCTGTAGCCAAATTGCGTAGGATGGTGAATTAGGATGCCATCAATTGCCAAATGGAATATGATAGATAGCATAATGTGTATAATTCTGTATAGCTAATATAGTATATTTATTGCTAGTATAGTTAGTATAGTCTTAACGTTTGTATCAGATGGACGCTAGGGTTCTGCGCAGCTATGTGGAATTTATCATATAGTGGAAAATAATGGAGAGTCACGTGGTTGAGAAAGAAGTTCATCCATTTCAGGTCGATTCCATTATCATTCAGATTCTCTTTCAAGAACGAATAAAATATTTATAACTCTACTTAATTCTAGCTTTTGGAGACTCAAGTGGAACTCAAATGAGCTTTGACATGAGAACATAATTATGCATTGGTTGTATATAAAGTTTACTTACATTATCCGCGTAGTTAATCTCTCCTATGGATTTGTCTCCAGCTCTCAACAGCTGATCCACAACACTCCATTCTCCCTTCTGAGCTAAATTCAAAAGTCTTCCGGCACCATCCGCATCAGCTTCACCATCCTTACCCGCGCCATTCGCAGAACCCCTCGCCTTCTTTCCCGGAGACTTGAGCTTGGCTGAAGATGGATTGGAAGATTTTTTCCCACCGGATTGTTGATTGACGCTCTTCCAGGCTCCAGCTGACTTACTTCCATTGGATTCCGTGGAAGCAACTCCGTTTTTTCTAGGCTGATTTCCGGAAGAGGAACTTTCGCCGCTGGTAGAAAATTTATTAGCACCTTTTGCCTTTGCCAGTTTTGCGAGTTTCATCTTTTCTTCTTTCTTCGCCAGAAGGTTGGAGAGAACGAGAAGTTTCTTTTTATTTGCATCTTCTTTTGAAATTGTTTTTACAACCTTACCAGGGACTGCTTTAGGTAACAAATTGAGACTATCTTTTCCAGACACCATGCCCACACCACCTGTCACATCATTTCTAAATGAGTCAAGTACTTTATCGGAGTCTTCTGTAGCGGCTTGAGAGTCAGTACGGCTTTCTTCCACCCGGATAACTTGCGGAAACTCACTTCCAGGTTTCTCGATTCCATCGAAACGATTATTTATTCCAGAATCAGCTCCGAATTCTTTTATCTGTCGATCAGCGATTCCTATGCTCATCTGGGATCCTCTACTTCCGCTTGTACTAGCGGTGGAATTGTGCCCAGAATCAAACTCTTCCCTCATCGGTAATCCTGATTCCTTTCCTACTAATGAAATCTTTCCGGGGTGCTCTGTTTCATTGAGTATGTGTGATGTTATAGACGGCTTAACAATTTCATTAGACGTCAACTTCTTCGACTTCTTCTTAATTTTCTCTGGTATCATATCTGCCATGTAGGTGACTTTATCCGCGTTGTTATGCCACATGTTTTCTATATATTTCTGGTCTGGGTCAAGGAATTGTCCAGAACTCCCTACGATACCGTCATCTATTCTTGTGGTTAACTCATCAAGTCCATAACGAGCATATTCAGAGTCCGGATCATTCAACATTTCCGTATTCGACCGTTCATACTCTCCATCTTCCATGTTACTACCCAATGGCTGCATGTCATCCAATCCCCAAATACTGCTTCTGTTGTTAATGCCAAGCATGGAGATGGACTTTCGTCTCTCCTCGGTTACTTTTCCTTTCTTGTTGACATTAGCGAATCCTGAGAGATTCAGCCGGTACGCCGTGGCGCCAGTCTTTTTGTTTATTCTGTCCTTTCGTGGACCTTTACCGGGAGCAGCCATTTGGAAGAGTCTGATAACGAGTAGAACCGTTTGTAACTATGTAACAAAAATGTCTGCTCGAGAATTCATCTGCTTCATTTTATTGAGAATTATCAGGTTTAGATAATATAAAGAAATTTATCTAAACTACATCGAAGCGACCTGTTGATAGAAATAAATTATAAATATATAACTAATAGAAATAAATAATTAGAAATTAAATATAAATAAATTAGAAGTAATTATGGTAAGCGTAAATCAGAGTTCTTCTGCATCAGTTTATTACATGAAATCTACCACTTCCACGCAACCTCTGCGCTCTCAAAGATTTTCCTATACAATTCACTATGAAACTGTAGGCATAAGATACGCGTTACTTCGAGAACTCTCCCTTCAGTGTTAAACGAAGTGGCAGGTTCAAGGAATATATTCCTACTTAAAGTCTGATTTCGTTCTCTATAAAAAAGCTCCATTGATTTTTTCACTAAGGCTAAGCCTTGGTGAAAAACTTTACATTATTTAGCTCCATTCAAAGTAGAAATATAGCTTGCGAAATTTAGCTTATGATACAATATTTATTCATATAAGCAGTTTCTGATCAGTCACCTCTTACGACACATGAAGTTTACGGTTAATATGTTCAGAATTGGCCCGAATACAACACGGGGAAAATACATGTGTACGATAAAGAATAATGCAGAGCCGGCGGCTTGTTGGCAAGTTGTTTGACAGCGGATCAGTAGGTTGGGGTTCAAATCCAGAGCTCTCCCGGCACTGACATGCTATCAAGCAGGAAATTGACGTTAAACTTGGCTTTAGATTTAGAAATGTATGCCTATTAAACTCTAAGTATATGCTTATAATTTAATTATTTATTACTAGAAGTCGGTTTATTTAATGTAAATTACGACTGTAACACTGTAGGCCTACTGTTAAAAGTTTACCACTGCAAAAATATAATTTCTACCTACGATAAACTACCATATTGCAAGTATATGACACAAGTGCCGTATTACTTCTTTCCTGTCCCTAGAAAAAATCTATACTCACCATGTTTTTATTATTTATTAAATTAAAATATTGAATTTAATCCCGTATTGTTAAATTATTGTTACTACTATTATTACCCGTTAAATTATTAAATTAAATCTCCGTTTTGTGTCCGGAATGTTTGAATGTTTGCTCAACCAGTGACTGCACGTGTCATGAAGGTGACTAAAGCACTAAGATTCAAACCAAAGTCGGAAAGTCATTCGGTTTGTTAGCGCCTAGGCTCCAAAGATTGCTATATATTTTATAAAGCGAATGGAAGAGATTATTGGGGTTTGACTGATGATATGGCATGAGACAGAGAGGAGTGGAGAACGTCTATTCGTGTCCCGACCCTAGCTAAACTGTGATAAAGAGAAGGTAATGATGATGTTGATGGTTGAATTAAATTATTAAATTAAGTTTTAATTCAATTTCTTAATCTTACAACCATAGTTTTTACTTCTACCAAACCAAACGTGATATCCTTATTCTACTATTACTGAAAGTGTTTCCGATATTCTCTCCAGTGAATTTTGTCGATTTCAGGTAGGCCTATCTTCTACCTGCACAAAGAAGACAAAAGCTGACAGTTTCATTTATTGCGTTTCTGCGTCTTTGCATCAGTTTCATTCACTCTTGTTATTTTCTCCTCAGTCCACACAGTCCATAATTATTTATAGATTCTTCTTATTTGCTCAAACTTTGTTTACAGTCTTGTTAATTAAACCACATAGTTAGCAAATTATTAGCCATTAGAACTTTTATAACATTAAAATCTTTAATATAATTTAATAGTCTTGATATAAAACTAATATACTAAACGTACTCTATTAAAGCAGCAGTCTGTTACTTGATTATTAAACTTGTTTCGAACATACTAATTCATAACATTAAATTATTCAGCCAAATTCAGTAATATATACATTCGCGAACACAATCCGGAATTCGTAAAACTCCGCCAATTGAGCTCCTTTGTTGCCACTTACACACAGTTGCTATGTTATACGACGTTATTTAACATACTAACACTGTTGTTTCTGTTACTTATTACGCTTGATGATACTATCCTACGGCGTCAACTGCAATCTGGGCTGCAATAGCTTCGTTAAGGTGTAAACATTAGAAAATCAAGGGGGCTCTACTTTTAGGTTTGGGCTGTTAATTGAAAAAATGCCCTAATCTGTATGCATTTTCAAAATATATTTCTTAATCAGTTAAATAATTTAATTAAACGATATTTCGGAACAAATTATCTCTGAACGTCCAGGTCCAAATATTAGACTTAAAATTCACCATAGTGGTTTTAGATCACTAAATACTTCATCTTACATAAGTTATTAATATTTTCTCAACTTAAAATGTATAAGAAAATAGAAGTGGGAGGGGTCGAACCACACACCCCGGATAATTCTAACACCGACTTACACAATCCATACAGTGTCACTGAAGTTGGAAGCATTAAGCAGAATAAGAAGGACAGTTGAGTCAATATCGCTGTAAAATTGAAAAATTAAAGTGCAAGGATTGGACATGGCTCGTTTTCGTACGGTTCGATATTCATCTTCACAACACTTCCTTTCTCATCGTTGTTATTTTCAAGGAAATTCTTGCTGCATGTTTGTCGCAAGCATAATGACAGCGCGTTTCATGAGAAAGTGTAATCTTTTGCTTAGTTACACGAAACAATGACCTCTGGCCTTAAAATCAGTCTTAAGTTCTTAGCCATACACATGTAATACAACAACATTATCAATACAATTAGAGTGCTACTGTTGTTCATAACAACATTGAGCAAGTTCGGAATTCAATTATGTAGTTGAAATGCATATGCCCTCAACCGATAAAAGCAAGTAAACAGCAACAGTGGTCAACATTACCTATGTAACCATGCGTAGGACCAAAAATAAAAAGTTTACTGTTGGCTCCAACAGTAAACTTTTTTATTTTTGGTCCTACGCATGGTTACATAGATGACAATCTCATGTACTTACAAAGTTTCTCAGTTGCTGCTTTTGGTGATTCGATAATACCTCCTTCCTCTCCATGATTGTTGTTCTTTATTTAGTGTAATTTAATGTAATTTAACGCAATGCGAGTTGTAGCACGGTTCGAATTTCAACTTTGACGGTATCTATTTCTTCCTTTTGATACGAAAACCGATCAACAGCGTAGCCATGTTTCAATCTTCCGGAACCAGATCCTATAATCCTGGAGCAATTTGATGGGGGAAATGCACTTTATAAAATGTGTGTACTCAAATTTTGAGTTTCATACAAAATTTACATGACATCATGGGGGCACACGACCCCCTGCGCTCTCTCTACGCCACTGAAACCGACGTTAATCTTCTGGTGATCAATGATATACATGTAATTTTATTAAAATGTTATTTTAAAAGGTAGATACAACGGTAACAACGTAATAATTATATCAAACTCAATGCCGATGTCTATAACTACATCATCATCTTCTACGTCTTCTTCCTTTAGGCCCTAATACCAGTTTAACTGGTAACTAGCAATTGGTTTAACTGGTTTTAGGGTCAGGATTACAAAATTTTGTAGCAATTTCTGGAGCCCAGACGCCCACCAACCGAATGCCCTTTCTGACGTTGGCTTGGATCTTAGTGCTTTATCGCCTGTTACGACACGGTGTAACCCACGGTTGGTCTATTCTTCAGCAACCCGGTCACAACAAAGGTAAAATTATATCTATATCAACAAACTCTAATTTAAAAAATAGAGTGCTACCGTCGTGAATACCAATAAAATGAAACCAATGTGAAATCGATTAGTAAAGCATTAAAAGGTCCAACAAAATATGCAAAAATGGTGCAAATCTACGATTCAGAAAACCAGTCCGAAGTAAGGTACTATAAACTAGAGGTAACATGTTGGTCGCAGCTCATTAACAAACAATAAAAATATGACAATGCGCGCTTTATTGTAATTGTCGGTATTGCTTTCGTGTTCTAGTTTTCAGTGGTCAGAAGCTCGAATGGTTTTTTTCAAGACGCAGAAATCCGATCATCGCCGTAGTTGAGGCGTAATCGACGGCTTAAGGCAAGTTTAGTAGATACCGACATAAGTGACGATCCAGTTCTTAATGAGAAATACATGTCAAACGTATTCAAATGGCCATACGTATTCACATTCATCGATGGTATGTTCTTTTGAAGCGTAAAAAGCAGTACGTGAGTAGGAATGTGTACCTTGGACCTGTCGACTGCCGAGCACTAAAATAGAGAGAGAGAGAGAAAGAAAGAAAGAAAGAGAGAGAGAGAGAGAGACGTATTCAAATAGCTGATGTGCGATATATATAAATACTATACTACAGCATAGGTACTCATCTACGGTAGTGTACCTCGGCCTGTTTAATGTATAGCAGAACAGCCACGTTGCCTACCACTAAATTGCAAATTTGGAATGTGAAGACCTCTTCAGATCTCCGATGTCAATCCAAAATTCATAATTGCTAATTGAAATACGTAAAGTTGTCGAAATTATTTTTCTCTTACAAAAAATACACTTATTTTTAATTATTTCGAAATTAATAGATTGTAAATATCGACATTTCAGTCACTGCTGGCCTGGATTTACAAGGTACCATGAACCAAGTGGTCTAAATGCTATTGAAAATTAGTCCAGGCTGAATCAAAGTGATCTTTAAAAAGCTGAGTGCATCCTCAAATCGCTTCATTTGCCGGTAAGGAAAAGATCGATATCTTGTCTGCTTCAAAATTTTGTTAAATATAGGGGTTAAAAATGTTGCAATCTCTCCCTAATTTATGCACTCTTTTCTACACCGATTACACTCGCACTCTTCTCTACATTATACCATCAGGCTACTCGAACTTCACTGTCCATTCAGCGCTATTGTGGTATTTAGAATAGAGCTTCACTGTATAAATATACTTATTATTATTATTATTGCTATTTATTATTATAATAATTTATTAATTATTTATATTTATAATAATAATTATTATTATATTATATTATTATCATTACTATTATTTTTAATTTTATAATTGTTACTATTACAATTCTTAATATTATTATTAACATTAAATTATTATTACAATTCTAAAACTTATGCAACAAAAAATCGCACTTGGATTTAAAAATTGGCAATAACTAAACAAAAAAGTAAACACACAAATAAATTGAGTGCTACCATCGTGTCCATGACAACATCCAGCTATATAGAAGAGCCAAGCCGACAAAAAGTAAAATATCGCTGAAAATTAATAGCCGGCGCGCGCACTCCATTACCCTTTTATACCTATAGATGCCTTAAACCTAAGCCAGTCATTATGTTGATCGATACGGCGTTATTAAATTTTCAAGAAGATCTTACGCTGACTTTAGTGGAGTGGAGTAGGACAGTGGAAAAAGATGATTCAGAGACTCAGTTCTTCCTGGTCGACTGGAACAATTAACGGCGAGATGATAGCCAGTGCTAGTCATATATCTGTGACCTTGCTTCAAGGACAAGCTGGCATTCACTGTATAGTCTCTGTGTAGTCTCCGACCAGCAACTCATGTTCGGGCCTAATAGAATAGAATAGATATTATGTTTATTTTCCAGCAAAGACACAAAATGCATAAGCTACATACAATGCCTCAACAGCAATTCCTACATCTATCGCGAGAAAAAATGGTCGTCAGTGAAGATATAGAGTATCTTATCTAGCTGACTACTATGATAATTATGATACTAACAGTTCTTAATAAAGCTAGTATTTGTTCATAGTTTATAATACATACAAAGTTGTACTTATTATCTACATGTATAAACAGAGCTAGGCCTGAATGACTAATAAAAAATGAACAAAAATGAAATAACTTTTAATAAAAATTGTCTGCATATTCTACCGATTGGCTAGTCCATGATTTTACTTTTGATATCTTAGCTGGTTAAAGCCAGCTTCCGCTTTCTAAAGAGTACACAATCGATTAATTATTGGATTCCATTCTAAAGGCTGTTACATTTACATATCATTATGTAACATTCGTTGTAGCTGCTTTTTGATATAAAATTCAAGAAAATGGTTAAAAATTCTTTATTCTCTGTGTAAAATTAACTTCTGCTATTTTTCCTATTGTTATTTCAGTTAATATTACGTCGACTATTGTGAAAAGTAGTGAAATTTTGTCTATTTGGCAATGATAAGAACGCATCGGGAATAGATATACTTATAGTATCAAATTAAAGCAAAATAACAGGCTGCATGCATTACACCATTATCAATCGATAGATATCAAATTAATGATTCTTTTCTGGCGACAGTAATTTAAAATTTTAAAATATCAAAAATCTGATTAGTGGCGTAAAAATCATTTCATCGATTATTTACAATTAATTTGCCGGCAAAAACTCATTATCACATATTATATTATCTTGTAAAATTGGTAAAATACGAAAAAAGCATTAAATTTACTAAGTCTAATTGCGCACTTATCAGAATTGTATGTGTTGATGACTAATATATAGGCCTAGTGCACACTTATGCACCTCCAATCATATTGATTATCGACGTCGCCGCTGGCTCCAGCCAGCGGCGACGTAAGATAATCGACCGCGGATCAGTATGTGCGGGGTTCAAATCCTGGGCTCGTTCGTCACTGACATCGCTTTCGATTGAGGAAACTGACGTTAAACTTAGCTTTATTTTTTATATTACCACTGCAGTAAGAAATAATTATTGGTAATCCTGGGTTACCTCAGGCCCCTCCCGCCAAACCAGCCTCATGCAGGCACACCCTACTAGGAGACGCATCATCCAGGCACGCCCACCCCAGGGGCACCCTACTGGGGGACACCCCATCCAGGCACACCCACTCCAGGAGAAGCCTAGTCGGGGACACCCCATCCAGGCACACGCACCCGAGGGGAAGCCCCGGTACCTAGCTCCACTCTCACCCACCCAAGTTGATTATCTGAATTATTTTATACTGGGATAGGCCTATATATCGATCATGACTATCAGTTGTCACATAAAATCTAGTCATACTTTAGCACTGCGCAGTTACTGTAGGCCTATGTATATAAATATAAATTTAATATATATATAATATATGTGTATATATATATATATATATATATATATATATATATATATATATATATACCGACACAAAATATACTTGCACTACACGGTTATGCATAAAACGTTGTATACATTAGAATCCTAATTTCAATATTATGTAACTTCATGCTATACGACATATTATAATTAAATGAAGTTCTGGTTATACCGATGACAAGATTAAATAACTATGAAGCCAAAGTCATTAAATCTACCAATGAGGAAAATGTCGATTGAGGGGCTAACATAAAAAATATCCTAAATCTGGTCTGCGTAAAGTAGGCCTTCGTAGGCCTAAAAGTATTACATTAGGCCTAAATAAAAATTAAGAAATGATTCGGATATATAGGCTATACCTCTTTATAATTGAAAATTTAAGTAGAGTGCCCTGAGCTCTTTATTCTATGGCTGAGCGGGTGGCTTGTTGGCATATGTCGTTCAACAAGGGATGATGATCAGTCGGTACATGGTGCAAATCCAGTGTTCTCCCATCACTGACAAGCTATCGCATAGGAAACTGTCATTACGTTAAATTTTACTTCAGTTTCAGCTTCAAAACAAAACCACGCATTTTAATGAAATGATCAACTATGTCGATATCTATCACTTTTAATACCACATGTTTAAATCGTTAGGCAATTTAGTCCATTTTCCCTTGTAGCCTGTCCAGTGAATGTCCGAGATTTTACTCTCAGATCAGCGCGGCTGGGATTCGAACCCGCGAGAGTTCAATTCACCTCAGGATCCGTTATTTAGAACTTCATGAAGATTCTTTAAGAGATCAGGAGAACCAGAAAAACTGATATACGCAGTAAAATAAATAACCTATAATCGCCGACATCGCTACGGCAGGAGCAAGTGGCGGCTGGAGTAAGTGGCGATGTCGGTAAGATCGCGGATCAGTGTGCGGATTCAAATCCTGGGCTCGCGCGTCGCTTTCGCTTTTCGAGAGATGAAACTGACGTTTACGGCGGCTATAAGGCTTTTAAGCCTTTAATATTAACTAGTAACAAAAAATATGAGAACATTCTCTCACCACAATGGGTTATTGACACCGGTGCTTGTCATGGTCATGTTCATTCTTTACAACGCCAACTGTCAAGTGAAAATATAAGACACATAATTACAGCCCTATTTACTTTAAAGTTCAAGATTATGAATCAAGATATCCTATAAGCTACAATAAGAAAATAATTTATTTGAGACGGTGTTATGACTTTACAATAGGTTGCGGATTTCTTAATTGTCTATTTAAGGTATTAGTTAAGCAATACTAATCCTCAAAATGATAATAATAAACGGTCTGTATATAATTATGCAATTGCGAAGCCGGTGAGTAAATATCACGGCGGTTCTGAATAGTCACGTGCATTCTCAGCTCTTTCTCTTGTCATATGAACATTTACAGGCTCGCAGTTAGGTAGACGTCGCTTAAGCTATTTAAATACTTCATCGCCTGCTCTTGTCATCATTTAACATTTCGTCTTTGACGGTAACTACATCAAGATATAAACTTTCTTAAAGTTTAAATTCATTGAGCTTAAGCTGCTAATACTAGAGAAAGTTGGTAATTTAGTAAACAATCCTTTGTTTAGAAATAGATGATGTGAAATCTTTAAAGCAATTTAGCGATTGTAACTCATTTCTGTCTATTGGGCTAGCATTCACAGATTTATTTTAGGGATTTGGTTAGTTAAGTTAGTAGAATATAGAGTATATAGCCATAACAGGCGTCAAAGAACGTTCAACAGAATTTAAACCTCCATTCCACTAGTACCATTCCTTGGACAGATTACTCCGACTTTTGACTCGCACCGTTTATGGACCCCTCGCTCTACTCATCGGTTTTGATTTGGTTCCACAGTGCTCAGTGTTGTCACGGATAGCAGTAGCACTCTAATTGTATTGTTGTTGTGTTTGCTTGATGATAAAATCTGGATAAGTTTAAACAATATCAAAGTTTATATAAAGTTTACATAAAGTTTATATTTATTATGCTTCATAAGAGAAACTTTTAAAATTGAACTTAGAGTTACTAATGCAGTACTACGAATTACTATTCCAAGTATTGTATATAGCCTTAGACTACTAAACTTTAAACATTTGAAGTTGCAATCCTCAAAGGCAACGATTACTAATAACCATGGAGAGGAAGGAAGAAATGGGTGTTAAACAAGTATCTGTGCTCCTTACCCAGTGTGCCGTTATGTTTTAAGTTAAGTTAAAGTTTGAAGAATATGATCAGTTCAAATCTGGAGAACTGACTAGAAACTAAATTGAGAGAGTCATTTACTAAGCCTATCCTGGGTTGAACATCACTCTTTCAATGGAGATGATGTGTTAATTTTATTTTCTTTCCGTTGCAGCCATATCTCAGATACAAGTTGAAAAGCTATTATTTACATTCTAAACTAAGATCTACTAAATTGGACAAGTCAGTGTTTCGAAGATGGCCCAAGAATTTGTGTTGTATATTGATATTGAAAACAAGCAGTCAAGAAGATTGATTGCGTCAGAAGTTAAGGTTGTCACAGAATCTCTAACATGGACAAATCTGCTGCATATGGTTTGTATTTAAAATTCTCTTCGATTTGAGAATAATCAAATTGTTGTTTTATAAATATTTCAAACTTAAATACATAATTTGTTTTATTGAGGATTTATCCTAAGGGAATGATCTGCATGAACATAACTAAAGCTTATAGCATCTTATGCTTATAACCTATTATCTAAATATTCAAACATTTTTCTTAAATGCAAAAGATTTGTTAGTAAAAGGCTTGCATAACAACTATATTCTATTTTGTGCTATTTATAAATTTGTTAACCATCAAAACTTCCAAAAGGATGGTGGATTTTGTTGGCTAAAGAAGGTTTATTTGTGATTGACTGGCTTTGAATAAAATCCTGAGCCTTTGTCAAGCAAATCAGGCAATGGACAAATTGGACATAATCACTGAGCAATGTGGGTTTGATATACATGTAGAATAATATTACTTGCATGTGTTTTTAATGTAACAGTTGAGAACAAAATCAGGCCAGGAGGAACTTGGAATCTATTACATCGATGAAGATTATGACCGTGTGGTTATTAGCAACAGAGAGGAGATGAGTGAAGCATTCAAAGTAATTTGTTTCAATTCTTGTAGTTTCATGCACTACTTGTGGCACATTTCGCCGAGTTACTTTACTTTATTTTTCAGTATTCATTCGTCAACTCTTGCATAACGCTACATCATCTTTTTGGTTCTGTAGTTTTGTAGAACTGTCTTTAATTTAGTAATTTATTACTGGTGGCATAATATTCAGTTGTTAAATTTGATATATTCTATTTAAGCAAATGACCTGTTATTTAAATTGTACATATTTGTTTATAGAGGGTTACTATTCTTTTCTGTATCTTTGCTTGTTAAAAAGTTTCATATAACATTCGTTTTTCTGATGTGTAAATGACTGAATTGATAAACTGAACTTTAATTTTTTTTTCAGTTTAAACAACTATATAATTTAACTTCTTAGATTTAATTTAGCATATAAATCTTATTGTTTTATATTCATTGATTCAGTGTTACGTATGACGAGATTAATACCTCTTTGAATAAATTAAATTGCATAACATACTTTATACTTACATACTTAATTAACATACTTAATTGTTTTGACTATTAGGTGGCTCGGAGACATAATAACGTTCTTCATTTACTTGTCATCTGTGAAGGAAATGTGTCAACTGCTGATACAGCTAATACTCAGCCCATAGTATGAAACATTTTTAAAATCTGTTTTTATGATTATTGTTTTACATTATAAGTACCATAATAATTTGTTTGATAATAAATAACTTGTTCAGTATATTTTCACACTGTAGATTCTATACTGAATTTAAATGAAAAAGTTATAATTGTACAAATAAAAACAAAAACCGAAAAGAAAATTAATTGAAAGGCTGGTCTGACATTGAGATGTTCTATATAATGATTAACTAGTTTAATACTTTAGGAGATAACTAATTCAAATACTAAACTCTAGAGATCCTTGGCTTCAGAAGGCTGGACCGACTTTATAGCTCTTTTTATATTTTAAGCTTTAAATATAAATTCTTAGTTTGCATGTAATTGAACTATCCTGGTTTCATTGTTTAGCTCACAGTAATGTAATGTTACGTATTGTCTTCCTCTTCCTCTGGGATGAAGATGAAGAGGTACTCGTAGTACTTCTAACAAAAGTTAAATTAGTGGTCAGCGGTGTTATCATTACATTTTTTACTATTTCTCTATTTTGTACTAATTCTAATGCAGATTCAACCTCAGATTCAGTCGCAGATTCAACCTCAGATTCAGTCGCAGATTCAACCTCCGATTCTGTCACAGATTCAACCTCAGATTCAGTCGCAGATTCAACCACAGATTGAATTGCAGATTCAACCTCCGATTCTGTCGCAGATTCAACCTCAGATTCAGTCGCAGATTCAACCACAGATTGAATTGCAGATTCAACCTCCGATTCTGTCACAGAATCAACCTCAGATTCAGTCGCAGATTCAATCTCAGATTCAGTCGCAGATTCAACCTCAGATTCAGTCGCAGATTCAACCTTCAATACAGTCACAGATTCAACCTCAGATTCAGTCGCAGAGGGTTCCAATTAGCCGTTCAACATCGTTATATCCATCACTGACTGGTAAGATAGTAATGAATAATAATTTAACAATGATGAGACATATACACATGGTATATTACCATTTGTGGATCTTATGAAAGGAAGATGTCAGGAAACTAGAAGCTTTGGAAATGTGGATATGAAAAGATTAGCTGGACTCAAAGTGTTACAAATGAAAATATAGATACTAGAGAGAATTGGAGATGATTTGCACTTAATAAATGCATCTAGAAATAGGAAAAAGAACTGGATAGGACTCGTTCTGGGGGAGGGGAAGATAGGAGTGGAGTTAGTTTACTAAAAGAGGTCATAGAAAGTAGAATTAGTAGAATGGAAAAAGAGTTCATAGAAGAGGTCCAAAAGAGGTCATAGAAAGTAGAATGAAAAGAAAGAGCGAGATCTTAGATGATTTGACGATACACTCATTTATGGACATGAAGAGAAGAGCAGAAGTTAGAAAAGAGTGGAGGAGTTATATGCCGTATATCTTTATTCTATACATAAAATAACCTTAGAATAAGAAAAAGGAAATAATAATTATTATTATTATAATTATTATTATTATTATTATTATTATGTTGCAGAGATGCAGACAATTCATGTAGGAGTAAAGTGTAACAACTGTGCCGCTGTCATCTGTGGTGTTAGATACAAGTGCTGGTAAGCTTGTGCAATTCGTCATTGATATGTTTAACTCTCTTTCTCTCTCACTCTCTGGTGCATATGTTTTCCTACGTCGCAAAGACCTTTACTTTGTTCGAGTTGTAACTATACGTTGGAAAGTCAAGGTAATCCATGTAATTTTTCATATAGGCAAGGTAATCTTTAAATGTAATTTTATTATTTATCAAAAGTTATTTTAGAATTTAGTGTTCTTTCTGCGTAGCTTTCTTTTTACTTTTTCACAAAACTTGTGCAATTTTCAGTTACACTGTTCTCAAATTTTCTAGTTCAAACTGTGACTTTAAATTGCAATATAATTTTTTACAAATTTTATTGTATAATCATTCAAATGATTTTATTGGTGGACCCCTATTAGGAAAATGCATCATTTGCACATACATTGTAGTACATGCATACGAGGTGATAAAAGGTTGTGCAAAGAACACTGACTTTCCTAGGGCACTATTTTATATATTTCTTAGATTTAGATATAGTTTACATAATACTTTTCTTAATTTTATTTTTCATAACATTTTCTATAATTATAAAGGAGGTAACTGAACATAAATTTGGTAATTTGATTAATATAAATGCAAAAAGTGTTCAGGAAGCCCCTAGGGTTATAAGTTTCAAAGTATGACATATTTAGATATATGTGTATATACATGTATGTAATTAACTTTAATATTTATCTTTGAATCTGTTTATTGCTGTTTATATTATGTTTGATTTGCCTTTTACTCAATAAATTTGCTAGCAAAAAGTCAAACATATCATGCCCAAACACATATGTATTATGTGTATTACGCACCATATTTGTGTATTTAGTTATATCGTGGGAGCTTTTTGAAACACTTGTGAGTGTTTATTTTCAGGCACTGCTACGACTTTGACTTGTGTGAAAGATGTGACGCTACACAGGGACTGCACGACCCGGCTCATATCTTTTTCAAGATCAGACAGCCACTCTCTGACTCTCTCGAGCAATCGCTGATGAGAACGTTTAGTTCACCTCCTGGAGGTTTCAATCCTACGGGCTATCCCTTTACCGTTCCTCCTCCCAAATACCGCATATTAGGTCAAGCCTACGATCTCAACCCCGTTCCTGCTGCTTTTGAAGTAGCAGAACTGGCTTACAATCCTCATCTCCTGCCGGCTGTTCCTCAAAACAGTGAATCTTTTCCATCATCTTGTGTGACCAGTGGTATGAGAACAGGATACAAAGCCCAGAGCGTATTAGAAGAGCCTGCTTCTACTGGCTTGATTGCTTCACTTAGACCTGTACCTTCAGGTAACACTACTACCAGAGGACCAGTTCCTACTAGTCTGGTGAAGGCTAATGAGAACATTTCTAACGGGTCTGAGCACATTCTTACTGAAGTATTCACAAAACCAGTTTCAGCTGGTTCAGTTGAACCGGTTCTGACAGCCAGGTCTTGTGAAGCGGTTCTATCTGCTACTACAGTGCTTGAACCTACGAAGGATACTGCCTGTGCGGTTAAGCCACAACATAGCGCCAAAGAATTACGTGAACTACTCTCTTCTCTATATGACGTGATGACATCTGACACTTTGATGTCGCGAT